>JAAAKE020128648.1:0-14626 GCA_010014785.2 Anisolabis maritima | reverse complement strand
GGGCGCTAATCAAAACCGCGCTATTCAAGGGATTGCTGTATAATTAAAATTCTTAAAATAGATAAGTAGAGACTATTAAATTCTGCGTTGAATATATTTATATGATCTTTGTTTTTTTCATATTTATTAAGAAAAGACAAGAATTTTTATCATTTGATCCGTTGACGACATGATTAAATGATGATAAAAAAAAATAACTTGTAAAAATATCTATATTATAAAGAGCTTCAAAAAATGATTACTGTGAGTATTAACAAAAAAAATTGTAATTTTTTTATTAGACTATAATTGATCTTAGTAATTCTTGTCTAGCATTTCAATTTATTCATTCATTGATGAATGGGTGTTTTATTAGTTTTTGTTTGCCTTGACTTTATGGCTTCATGAATGTTTACATTGAGATTTTAAAGACAACTACTTCGTAGTGATCTAGAGTTAGATATTTACAGTTTTTAATCAAAAAAATTTTTTTATTTTTTCACTAGAAATGATTTAAATTTTTTTTTTTTTACTTTCTCCTACCTATATTTGGAAAATCACAAAAAATTTTATGTTGAGATTTTAAAGTAAAAGATTCAACCATTTTATGTAAAAAAAAGTTATTTTTAATAGACTACCGTAACTTATAAAAAATCAGAGATTATGTAAAAATAAATATAAATATGTAGGTAAAGAAGATAAATAAATATTTTTATATATTTAAATAAAAATAAATAAATGAAAAACAACAATCTGTAAGATGATAAATGATAATATAAAAGTTGACTTACGACATAACGCTCTCCAGTCTTTTCTAAATAATGATAGTCAGGTATGGAAATAGGTAATGACCGTTTTTCACTGTAATCTATATATGTATAACCACTGTTATCTTCAGTAGGCTCTAACCTTTCAGCCTCCTAAAAAGAGAATTCAAATTTAATTCAAGTAATATCAGTCTTTCAAATGGATAAAAACTTAATTGGGGGAGGGTAAGGGGGGCTGACTACTACACAAATTTTTTTTTATTTAAACCCTGAGTTACCCTGCAAGCTCTGGTATATTATTATTTTTTTAAGGTTTCCGGAACAGAACTTTTTAAAGAGCAGAAAGTCCGAGTGTTATTCCCCCTAGTTACATCTTTGATTATTGATTAATTATTGTTTAAATTATTTTTTAGTATATTTTTATTTTAAAAACCTTCTGATTTCATTTTATTGGAATCTTTATATTAAATGCTCTTTAGGGCATAACAAGAGCTATTTTCAATTTAAATTTATTTAAAAATACAGGTCTATATTCTTTAAATTATATTATGCTTTACATTTTATTTTTTTTTTTTTTAAATCGAATGTGATATTTATTAATTTTTAACTGTTGTATGTAGCCGAAGCGAGTGAAGTGAGAGGAGTAGAGGGACGGAGCCCCTTTTGTGGATTGAAAAGTGAAGAAATGAGTGAGATAGAGTCTCCTCAGAAATTAATAAATTATCTTAATATTGGATTAAAAATAAATTTGACCAGTTTTCTATGTAAATATTCTTCTGTGAATCGACCAAAAATAAACTTCTTTTTTGGCTCAACCTCCTTGTTTCCTTATTTAATTTTAATGTATAATTTATATATATATATATTGTATGGGAGAGGTGAGATGGTTTGTTAGTTACGTCATCGGCTTCTTACTAAAAATCTATAATAATTGTACAATGAAATAGAAGAGTCGAGCTAAGGTTACCAAAAGTCCTACTTCGGGAGCACATGTCCTACAATTTACCTTTTTGTTTCTCGTTCTACCTCGTGTGAAAGAAAATTAGAATTGTCATATTTTAAAGGTTGTAATATTAAAGGTTGTAATATAATTTATAATAAATTAAAAAAAAAAAAAAAAGTTTTTAAAGTTGAGTACACAAGTTGACAAAATGTATACTGTATTTACTTTTTATTTTTACTTATTTATGTTGTTTCTGTTCAAATCAAAAACATATCTTGTATTGTGCTTCTACTGCTACTTTGATATCATTTTATTACTTTCCAAATACAGATAAATGTTAATGTTTTAAAACTCTAATCTACACGTATTAAATTTTTTTTTTAAATGTCCTTCTACAGTTTTTTTTTTTTTTTAATAAATGTTCTACTTTCATATTTCAGATATTTGGTAACCCTAGTCCAGCTCCAATTTCAGTATAGAATAGGATCAAGCAGCCGGACAACTTGATTATAATAACAAAAATGAATAAAAAAGCATTATAACTTTTAAAAATGATATTGACAACTAAATTAGATACAAAGGGTAGTCGAAAAAGTTTTCGTCGATTTTGCGGATATATGGTTTTAAATTCGATTCTTGTAATATAAATCGCATCCGGTTATATTAGGCGTCATTTGATAGGTTTGACATTTCATAGAGCATCTTAGAAAAAAAAATCGGTTGAAATTGGTTCAATCAGTCAAAAGTTTTTCCGGTATCAAAATGAGTGAAAATAAGGAAGAAATTTAATACATTTCGAAATTCTATTTCAAAAAAGGAAAGAACGCAATGCAGGAAGCTAAAAAAATTTTTACACTTTATGGTGATGGTGCCTTATGAGAAAGAACCTCCCGTGAATGATTTCGTTCTGGAAATTTTGATGTCAAAGTTGCACCTCGTTCTGGCTGACCTATTATTGAAAAAGTCGATGAAATCATGCAAGAGGTGGAGAAAGACCGGCAGTCATCACATCGCTGAGGATTTCAAAATTCAGCATCAAACAGTTTTAAACCATTTGGAGAAGACTGGATAGAAAAAAAGCTCGATGTTTGGCTACCACACGATTTAACAGGGAAAAATTTAATCGAAAACGAAAAGAAATTGAACCGAAAATGAAACGTCTCATTACTTGTGATGAAAAATGGATCAAGAACGACAATAATGTGCGAAAAACAGTGGTAAAGTCATTGACGCAAAGGAAGGTGGGGTGTATTTGGGTGGAAGGGAATCGTGTATCATAAAGTGCTATAACCTGGACAAACCATTGATACTGATCTCTATTGCCAACAATTAACCAGAGGACAGCAGGCAATTAAAAGATGAAAAAGAGTAGTGTTCCATCATGACAACGCCATCCAACATATATATATCTTTGACGACTCGGCAAAAATTGAGAAAGCTTGGTTGGGAAGTTTTGATTCATCCAGCAGATCTTGCACCATCATATAACCTTGTTTAGTTCTATGTACTTAATGGTGTAAATTTGACTTCAAAAGAAGCCTATGAAAATTACGTTTCGTCCAGAAACCACAGAAATTCTATAGTAACGGGATTATGGTTTTATCGTAAAAAAGGCAAAAAGTTATCGATCAAAATGGTACATATTTAATTTAATAAAGTTCACTGGAAATAATAGAAAAATAGAAAAGTGCGTTTGAATTTTGTGTAAAAATCAGCGGAAACTTTTTCGACTACCCTTTATATTATTTTTCATTTAAATTATAACAAATTTTAAAGATATCGATTAGTTAAATTTTATTTTATATGATGTCAGTTTTGTTATATTATTATTTTAATAAAATCCCTAAAATCGATTAAAATGTTTTAAACAATTACCAACCTGTTGTGTAACTGAAATTACGGTCAATGTAAGAATATCCCCTCCAGATTTTATTAAATCCACTACTTGTTTATGAGTTGCTCCTTCAACATTAGACCCATTCCTAAAAATTAAAATAAATACTGTAGTATTAAAATCTATTAATTATAATAAACAAATAGTAAAAGAATATTAAATGTATTATTCGTGTAATTTTGGTTAAAATTTCTTTCGTAAAATATTTTGATAGGGTTATAAAAATGTTATTCTTATATTAATCTAAAAAATTATGTTGGACCATCAATTATTATTATACTAGTTATTTTTTTATTATACTTTATTAAGAAATTTGGAATGGATATTTATATTCTCGATAAATTAGTTTTAAACAAATATTATGCAAATGCATAAAGTCAAATTATATTTATAAAGAAATTGAGATGGCGTTTTTATATTATATCTATACAATATTATAATCCGAAAATATTTTCCATGACAGGCTCCTGATTGGCTATTGAATGTCGCATCATGATGACGTTGCAATCATAGGCTGCGAGCAGAGTTTATTTCTAAAAGAGAAGTTAGGTTAACTAATATTAAAGGAAAAATATATCGGGAATGAATTGATATAATAATTATATATATAAAATATTTATCGAAACCCAGTGGCGTAGGAAAGGGGGAAGGAGGCTCAGGGGTCTCAAATCTTTTCTAAATTAAAAAAATGAATTATTCCCAAACATTTTGATACTCAAAATTTTAATAAAAAAATTTACGATTGGAATACTTTTTCTCTCAATTTCTATATAGATTATAGGTAATTTTCTAGACACGTTTACATTTTTTTAATAATGGAGGTTTGATTTGGGGTACTTACTGATGAGAGAGAAAGCTGAAATTTGGATATGTTCTTCATCTACCTATATAGTTTTATGATAAAATCTCCATTTCCGATTGGTCGAAATTCTTCATAATGGGGAAACTTATATTAAATTTTTAGTTTTTTTTTTTTCCAAATTTTCTCAAAAAATAATGGCTTTAAGACTTTCTAGTTTCTCGGGGGGATTTAAAGTACTCTCCTATGAGAGAGTACATTGAATTTTATATATATTATGTAGAAGAGTATGTGCGCAAAAAATTCAAATTTCAAATTTATAGCATATTCTTTGGCAAATTAGGAAATGAAGTGTTCGGCCAGGAAAATAAAAGAAAAAGATGTTTATTTTTTGGACGATGTTTTGGACGCTCTTCGTGTCCTTTCACAAGATATATATTATATGTATGGTGGGCCTTCATCTTTTATTTGGAAAATTACATGGAAGCCCACCAAACATATAAAATATGACATATTTTAAAATATATTTAAATATTACATAATGCTAATCACCATAACATCTTCGGATGACTTTTGACAATTTTTGGACCTGAGAAAGAATGTGATGAACGTTGTCCGAAACGTCGACCAAAAAATAAACACTTTGATTTATTTTCCTGGATGAAGATCCTTCATTTTCTGATTACGACTACATATAGCCAAAACATTTTAAAAATTTGGAGTCAAATTTAGCGAGGTTTTTTTTTATAATGCCGAAGCGAATTGGTAATTCCTGATAAGATATAAAGCTGAAATTTTGTTATGTTCTTCACTTATCTAAGTACCAAAGTAGATTTGTGGAAAAATCAGCATTTTCAACTGGTTAAAGTCCCACTTTACTGAGGTACTTTCTAATAAATATTTAGCGGTTTTTTCAAATTTTCTCAAAAAATTATAAGTTTTTAGCCAAAAAGTTTACATAAGTTAATAGGCCGCAGAATGAGGGCTGCGTACCTAGTATATATATACTATGTATACATAAATATAAACTATAAAAATTAGAAGACGGGGGGGTCACCCCATGATTTTTTAATTGCTACGCCATTTTGGGAACACAATAAAATATTTCTAATGGTATCAATTCTATCAGATTTAATTGTAAAATGAAAAAAATGTTTTACAAAATATAAAAATAAAAATACTAGTTTTACGAAGAAAAAAGAAAATATATTATTATAATATTAGTATGTTAAAATTCTTTAGATAAAGATATTTTCTAGTATAATTATTAATAATATATTATTTTTTTCTTTTGAATTTCCCTTCTATAATTATTTTGTTAAAAAAAAAGAAATAAATAAACCTAATTTACAAAAATAAAGATTTATTTATCAAAGGGTCTAAATATTATTTGTATCCCTTTGAAGATCTATTAATCTTTATATATATATATATATTTATTTATTTATTTATAGGAGTGAATGAATAAAGATATTTATGTAAATAATACATTTAAAAAAAACTTACTAGCTCTTGTATTTAATGAGCATTTTTTCAAAAAATTAAATAAAATGTTTTCAATATTATTAGTTACGCTACACACACTTTAATTAAAGTATAAAGCATGTTAAAAGATAAATCATTCAACACTCAAATAGAGAAGAGAATTAAAGGTCTCGCGGAGATCACAACAGCTAAGGTCCCCGAGACGGCACGCATTTGATTTCCAAAAGTTAGGTAAAACACTATTTTGGAAGAACTATAGTTCGACAAGATTTAAGAACATTTTTGGTGGAGCTTGAGCCAAAAGAAAACACTTGCAAAAAATCGAATTATTTTAAAATTTATTTAGAGACATTGTATTTATTAACATATTCAAAACAATTTATACTATTTATAATAAGAGAATACAATTTAAATATTGATTTTATTGTAAATTTCAGTTAATTTCGAGACAAAGTGAAAAAATAAGAAAAATCTGTTGAGTCTACAAAACACATCACACAACTTTATCTTACTCTCTGCTTAGATAAGAGAAAGTAATGTGATGTTCTGTTACAAGAGATTTTTTCGTACACATATTTTTTCCCTCAGTGAGTATATCAGCACCCAAGAGATAAATAAATACCATCAATTTTTTCATGAATGAATTTAGCCCTAGAGCAATATTTAAAAATAAAAAAAATGTTAAATACGAACTAAATCTTTATTTAGTTTATTATCAAACATAGGATTTAAAAAATTTATATTTTCATTCCATGGTAAGCACTTCTTTTATGTTTTCTATGGAATTGAAGGCCCCGCACTATTTTGAGGTAGAAAATTATTAATTCATCTTAAAGCTTTTCTGACTTATATTATAATAAGAACAGTTAATTTAATCAAAATCATTAGAGTGGGATATGAGAAAATCAATAAAAACCTAAAAATGTTCAAAAATAAAGTGAATTTAAATATCAAATTTGAGCCCCGAGAGTTTTTTGAGATATTTCGTTCACACACATAAAGTTACATATAAATAAACAGACCATTTTGAAAGACCTATCTTTAGACCCAAGGGTCTATTTTTGTTGAAATCTCGACATCGATTTTTTTTTAAGATAGCAATATTTTAGCTATACTATACGTATATTACATATATGCATAAGATAAAATAGTACAGAAATTACAAATGAACAAAATGATCTTTTATAAATATTGCCAATTTTTTAAAGCATAAATCTAATTTAATATCTTGTATTACCCCTACAAACTTTAATTAAGACCTGAGTGCGTAAATTCATCTGAAGATTCATCGATCTATTTTTGGGGAACTTCTCCCATTTTTCGATGAGAGCATTTTTTTAATTCTTTTTTTGATAAGGGAGCAGTAATTTTGTTTCTATTTCCCTTTGCCATCATGTTGGGTGTTTCAATAAGACAAGTTGTTACACAAGAAGGCGAAAAGATGGTAGAAAACGAGCATTTAGAAGAGGTGCGTATAAGTGAAGTGACGATCAGAAAAAGACTCAATGAAGGTGATTTAAAGATGATTTGATTGTCCACCAAAAAACTATCGATGAAATCATCAGATTTCAAAATTTATTGAATTTTATATTATGGTTACTTTGTATATTATTGTTATAAATAGTATAAATTGTTTTGAATAGGTAAATAAATATAATGAATCTAAATATATAATTTGAAAATAATCAACTTATATCGGTGTTCCTCTAATTTTGGCGGGGTATATATATCTCATTCAAAAGTGCCATTTCTTTTCGTATTCATTCTTGAAAAATTTTTAGTCCATACTAGTAAACCCGATATTTTCTGCTAGGTCCAAAAATCTTATCTGCACTCTAAAACAGTCAAGAGCAAAAAAATAAACTCAGAGAAGGGCCTTTAATTGTTTCTCAGCCTCTCTAAACCCCTTGACTTCAGAGAATGAAAACCAATATAACTTTAGAGGAGTTTAGTTCGAAACAACCTACTTATTGATGGGAGTCGTAGGAAAATACGCCACTGATATCGTCCTAATATCAAATAAGTATAATTGATTCATGATGAAATTCGATATTTTTCAAGGGATTACATTCTCATTTCAAAAGGATTCAAAATAAGCAGAATTTAATTGTAAACGGGCGAATTTAGATTTTATGAGGATAAGTTAAAAAGTTCTCGACTTATTCGCCAGATTTGCTTCTTCTGAATTTCATCTATTCCCAAATCTAAAGAAATTGCTGGGAAACATTTTGGATCAAATGAAGAGGTGATAGCAACGATAGATGGATATTTTGCAGACTTTCCAGAATCGCACTTCAGGGATGGAATCCATTTATTAGAGAAACGTTGGACAAAGTGCATTGAACTAAAGGGAGACTACATTGAAAATTAAATGCATTTTTAAATTTAAAAAAACAATCTTTCATTAGCAGGCCGAGAACTTTTCACCTTGCCCTCCTAATTACGATTATTAATTAAGAAAAATAGTTTAGACACTATTTTGTCTATTCGAACTTTGAATTGAGAAGATTGTTTCAAACTCTTAATTGTACTAATGTGAAGAGTGAACGTAAAAATCGGGCTGCAAATTTTGTGTTTAATTATGAAATCAGTTTTGAGCTATGAAAATTTTAACTATGAGCTCTTCTTTGAGTCTAGTGTTCTATTTATATTATTTATTTATTGGTAGTTATTTTTAGCTCTATCATTATAGACAACTTACAACAGTTATTCCAGTCTATTTGTCCTTTGGAAATGCCCGGGGTAAGAATCTGAGTATTATGCTTTTATTACAATTAGCTGAGTAGGCAGCTCTAAAAAGCCAGCGGTTTACGGATGCCATAGTCTTCCGATAATGTATTATAATAAAATTATAAGTATTTTTGAGAAAAATAATTAAATAAACAAATGAAGACTAAATTTAACTAAGGGGTCGCTCATCGACTTTGAAGTTCTAAGATTTAGAGTATTTTGCTTATTAGGCCTTTTCAAAAACAAAATGTTTGTATTGTTTTGTAATACTAATGTGGCGAGAGAAAAAATATAAAATTTGTTTCGCTAAAATCGGATAATATTTATGGATCACTCATCGAAGTCAAAGTTTAAAAAAAATGGTTTTCGGCCATTTTACAATTTTTTGCATGCCTATCTTAGGCAATTGTGGCCATGACAGAAAGCACCCTAAATCGTCATTCAAATATCTCCCCTCTCCCCCCAGTACCTCGGCAAAGTAAGAATGAGAGTGGAGGTCGAGCAGGTTTTATATAGCTTGCAGTTAGGGCTGAACAAAATAATCGATTAGTCGATTATTCACATATTATTTTGCTAAAAATCGATGGATTATATAAAAAAAATTTTTCTGTGGAAAGAGAACAAAGAAAAATTATTTTTTAAAACTTTGTTCAGAAAAAATCGTAAATTGAAAGATCCATTATATCACTTAATCAAAACAATCGATTATTTTTCATGATCTATAATCGATTATTTTTTCCATAATGGCACACTCCTTTTTCCAGATAAAGTTTAAATTAACTCGCTTACTGCGCTCTGGCATTCGAAATATTGGTATTTTTGTCGTGGATCACTATGTTAAGTCTTGGTTTACTGCTCCTTTTTCGATCAGCGTTCCAATCCAAGACCTGATGCCTCTGCAAGACTTGCTTTCCTCTGAATGTAGTGTTGACGAGGAGATCAAACTAGCTTCTCTTGACAAAGTAAGTAGAAAGTTATTGAATTTAGATGAGCGCGCCTCGTAGATCTTCTTCTTTGACTCAGATGTTTCTAAGGACGATAAATGAAAAATGGTTCATGCTGTAGAATATTCTCAAGGAAATGACACTAATTTGAGAGAGTTTATAGTGAATCAGCAAAAAAGAGATGAGCTTTCTTTAACTGGTTCCCATAGAGTTAAAAAAAATTGCTCTTATCTTTGGACAGCTTTGTTTCAAAAAATATTTTATTTTTTTTCAAATTCTACGTATTTCGTACGACTTTCTTCAAGTTTAGTCAGGAGAGTGACCAGAGAACCAAGCATTTCTAGCTGCTTTTGCAGTGAAAAACTTACGAGTAATCAATGATACCACAGAGCGTGGTGTCCAAAGATAAAATAACTAAAAAAACAAAAACAAGCACTGTATTCCGTTTGCTAATTATGATAGACAGCTTCAGCGTTGACAAAACCTCAAGTTTTATGTTTCTTGACCCACTTTTTTCACATTTTTTCTTTTTTACTTTTTTATGTGCCTTATAATAATGCAATAAATCCTTCAAAATAGAAATTGATTGGTTTTCTTCCATTATCACTAAATAGGTTAGTATATATCATATGGTGTTTTGCGAGAACCCATCAGGTGCGTGATTAAGCGTGTATCAGTAATATATGCATTGCTAAGATTTTTCATCTGCGCTCTCATTTTTACGATGTCAAGGGTCTAGGTGAAGGAGATAATATGTGAATGAAGGCTTATGACGATTTAGGTGCTTTCTAGAAGTGTTATGGTCACGAGTGCATAAGATATGGCAAGTAAAAACCATCTGACAAAAAATTATAAAATGGCCAAAAATCATATTATATTTTGAAAATTTGACCTCGATAGGCGACCCTTTAAAATGATCCGATTTTAGTGAAAAAAAATTTTATAATTTTTTCTCGTCAAATGGCACTTCCTTTCTCGTCCGTATAAAAAATTCAAAATTTTTTGTTTTAAAACAGTACTCTAAATGGAAATATTGCATTTTACTAGGTTTTTTAAGATTGCGAAATTTCAGCCATATCAGATTAGATCATTAGCTGCCTAAATGGTCTTAAAATTTTAAACAAGAGAGAGGTATAATACGAGATATTACAAAGAAATCGAAAAACAGAAACTTTTGAAAATCTACTTGTAATAATAATTTTACAAAATTTAATTGAACCAAGGGAAGATTTAAAGGATCATGGTGGCCAGAATTAAGAGGGGGGGGGGAGGCACTTAAGCTCTACAAACTCTGGGCAAAAAAATCAGAACAGGTAGCAAATATTTTGTTGAGTAGAGAACAAAATTTGTACAAAAGTTTTAACGATGAGATAGGTGGTTGTCCGTAGATCAGAAATGTGTGAAAGGAGAGGAAGCCAGCCAGTAGGAAGTTTTATTTCCATGAGATTACCCTATTCGTAATTCGCAGCTTATCCGTCTTAGCCACTGCCTCCTCAAGGATATTTCATTAAGTTGATCAAAAATTCCTATGATGAAAAATTGCTTCTAAAATTAATTTACCTAAATTTATATTCAAAATATCCGGGTGATATGAGAAAAAGTATGTGCATTTCTCTTTTTCAATTATTTATATCAAGAGAGATCTAGATCTCAAATTTTATTAAAATCAAAAGAAAGATTAAACAATCTTTTGTGACTAAGATTACTTCCTTTTGCCTAAGAAAATGTAATGTTATGTGTTCTCACAAGAGAATTTTTTGAATCCACCGATTTTTCTTTAAAAAGTATATATTGACCTGAGAGGTTTGTATTACCACCAATTTTTTCATTCAAAATTTGGTCTTGAGGAGGAATATTTATTAAAAAGAAAAATGAAATTAGCAATTAAATTTTTGTTTATTATCAAACAGGAAATATTTATATTTTGTACTAGGATAACCATTTCTGCTATCTTTACATAAAACCTCAAATTGAAGGCAGTACACTATTTTGAGTTGGAAAATGATTAATACATCTTAAAGCTAATCTAACTTATAAATAAATCAAAATTGTGTGATAGTTTTAGGAGTAAATCAGATAAAACCTAAAAACGTACAAGAGTTAAAGTGGACCCCAAACAATTTTGGGGCGGGTAACGATAAGTATATTTCAAAGATCGTCTAAAAAATTATTTATATATGATTTTTAATCAAAATCGTTAAAGAAAATTTTGAGAAAATCGAATAAAGTAGTAGTAAATAATGGCCTATTTAATTTAAAACCTTGCTGTTGCATGCAAAATAGGGCGGGCTTAGCATAAATACCAAATTTCATTCTGGAACGATTTTTCGTTTTTGAGATATTTTGTTTAGACAGGCAGACAGACAGACATACACACAGATCATTTTATGAGACCTATTTTTAGACTCAAAAGACCTCATAAAGTGCATTTTCGTTGAAATCTTGATTCTATCCAATGCTTTCGCTATAATATATATTACATGTATAAGAAAAAGTAAAAACTAATATGTTATATAGTTTTCGAGACCTATTCATTGGAATCAGATATTAGTATTCAATATATACTTCGAATCGGACTTAACAAGTCATAGTTTATTTAGTGTTTTTTTTTGCTGGTGGGTCGAAGGTCAGTCGAAGGTGGTCGAGTGCCTGGTGGTTTGGTACAAAGGTAGCATACCGATGCCCCGGAAAGAGTGAAGATCCAGGGTTTGATTACGGGGGATTATATGGTCACTTGATCCAAGAGTAAAAATATACTCACAAAACGTTAGTTAGTGGTTAGTTTTAAGAGAAGATATCCAAAAAGAAAGCACTATTCTTGCACTTTGTTTTTGTTTTTATTCACCCTAATATTTGCCAACCTGTTTATATCTTTTTGCTCAGGGTTTCCTTTTATAGGACTTTAGTACCTTCCCCCTTTGCAGTTGTGACCTCCATAACTCTACTTTTGGTTATTTCAATTTTAATTTTGTCAAATTATTACAAGCAGCTAGTCAAAAGTTTCTAGTTGCTTTACCATCTCTTTGTAATATCTAATAATATTCCTCTGGTTTAGAATTTGTCCAGTCAAAGATCTAATCCGATATGGTTGCAATTTCGTTCCCTGAAAATAATTAGCAAAATGCAACTTTTAAATATACAAACATTTTAAATTTCAAAAAAAAAAATTTTTTTCTCTAGATAGTAAATTTTACTTGGGTAAAGAGAAATTTCATGAAAATTTTATAAAAATTAAAATTCTTATGTCTCTGATTACTAATAAGTTAGTAACAAAATTGTTTTTCTTTTTTCAATAAGATTGTTAAGGAATTTGAAACTTATTTTTTTGATTAAATTTTGGAAAGCAATATTTTTTTTTTAATTTTACGAATTTAAAATTTTAATAAGCAATTAATTAAATAAAAATAATAAATTGTAAAAATAAACACAGAGGAAAAATTGTATAATAAACTATAAATAAAAAGTGATTTATCCTTTGGTTTGAGGGAGTTTTGGTTTTTAAGAAATGTAAAAAGAAAAAAAAAGAGACGAAGGAATATAAAATGTATTAATTAAAGGAGAAATTAATAAAGAGGATGAATTAATTATTAATTTGTAACTTTTTTTTAATTGATTCAAAAGAAGTTTAAGAAAGATGCCAAGTAAAAAATCCAATAATAAATTAAGTAAATGCAAGGAATAAATAATATGTAGTTAAAGTAATAATAATAGAGATAGGAGAGAGTGAAGGGGTTGACTTACACTTCGAGGATTCGATCTCCTTTTCTAATTCCTGCCTTCTCGGCAGCTCCGCCATCCAAGACGGCACTGACATGTTGCAAAGGAGCGTATAACTCGCCATTGATGCTTCTTAATTGTCCACCTTCACTCACCTGGCCACGAACATTAAATCCAAATCCTGTTTCTGTTTTATAAATTGTAACAATCCTTGGCCCAGAATGCAAACGTCTATTTGTCTCCAATTGAGAATTCACTTGGGTTTCATATTCTGCCATATTTCTTAACAAATTTCAGAGATATTCAGATAAGAGAATAAACTTACAATTCGATTACTTTACTTTGGGCGTGTTCCTTTCCTTTTCATTTTTTTTCAGTTGATTTTTCATACACATTTATAAATTATTTTTTAATAAAATAAAAAGTATTTTCTTTTTATATAAATTAATTTTAAATTAAGATCTCTTTTCAAATAATAGCGAAAGAATTCAATTGAAATTAATTACTATTGACCAATAATTTTTTCGCACTTTGGCCCAAGAAGACAATCGTTGGATCTAGAGCCAAATTAAGCCAAGAAATATCTACATATTGGACGTATTGGCAGTTCTACGTTGCTGGATGAAGTTTGCTCCAAAATAGAGTGTTAACATATAGGACTTTTAATTTAGTATAATTTCACTTAAATCTCATTTTCTATCTGACTCTGACAGTGCAATTACAAGGTTTTTTTTTCTTTAACAGACTAAGCATTATCTGAGCCCGTCTGAGCCAATTGATCCAGTGAAAGAGCAGGTTCAGTGAGTTTAGTTAGGGTGGGAAACTACAAAATTTTGTCAGCTAAAATATATATTTTGGTTTTATCCTGCTGACAAATCACAAATAGTAAAATTAATTTCGAATAAATTGATCATAATAAATATCAATTTAGTTTTAACTTGGAAGAATTGGAAATTATTACACTTATAAATTTCTAACCTATAAAAAAAAATATAACAAATTTTTTGTGACTAAACGCACATCAGGCAATTTTCTCTTATTTACCCAAGTTAAGGAAAAGTGAGTAATGTGCTGTCCACCAGATTTTTTGTGTTGGACCCCCTTAGCTAGCCGTTCAATATATAGCCAGTATAATCAATATCATTAGAGTAGTTTAAGAGAAAATCATAAAAAAAAAAAACCTAACAACTACAAGACTAAGTGGGTCCAAAGAATTTGGGGAAGGGGGGGTGATAAGTGATAATACATTTCAAAGATCATCTAATACAGTGTTTCCCAACCTTTTTTGTGTCATGCCCCACCTAAGCCTTTCTAAAATTCTTATGCCCCCCCCTATGTAACATATACATAATTTTTAATATTAAAAAA
>JAAAKE020128637.1:0-14627 GCA_010014785.2 Anisolabis maritima | reverse complement strand
GTTACCCCTGGTGTATCGTGCACTAATGGCACACACCATTCCCTGCCGGTTTCGGGTTCTCTAACCCTTTCCCGGTCCCCATTCCCCCATCATCCCTGTTCTCTGTATGACAACCTCTATTTTTAGTTTTGACTTAATGGCTAATCAGAAGATCGAAAATAATTAATTTAATAATATAATAGATAAAACATTATAAAATTTGGTGATCTTGAATTTCATGTAGGTATCAAAATTTTATCCATTAAGACGAAACAAAAGATACAGGTTGTCCAATTACATTTGAGGGAGAAAGTACTATATTCAAATAGCGAGGTGAAAAGGGAGAGAGCAGACGGAAAAATATTTGATTACCTAATTAAAACATTTTTATAATTAAAGGTCAAAAATGGGGATATATTTTAGAGCACAAAAGCCATATATTAAAACCTAAATATTTTGCACGATCATTCTCCACTCTCTATAAATATACAATATATTCTATTCATATAGCCTATATTTTACATTTATATGGCTATATATAACTAAATAATAAATGATTTATGATAAGAAGCCGTTGGCGGTGGTGTGATATTATTTGGCTGTCTCCGCCCAAACTTAAATGATTAACTAGAGTGCAATGCTGTTTTTTTTATATAAATAATTAACATATATAGGTTGTGTCAACATAGTAATTTCCTCTAATTTTACTTTAAATTGTTTAAAAGATAAAATAATAATATTCTTATAGTCAAAGTCCCTTGCGAGATCAATCTACTCACTTTTCATATTTATGCAAAATTCCCCAACAAATAAAATTTCAGGTGCTCCCTCTTTCTTAATTTGGCCCTGCCAAATTTTTTCTTATTAAAATTTTTTCCATCTCACAAGTCCCTTAATCTTAACATGAGATGAATAGAATTTTTTAGAGTTGTTCTTTTTCCCAGATAAGCTCTTCTAATTTTTTTTTTTATATATTATATATAGTTCAGTGATTTTCAGGCTTTTTGGCTCCAAATACCGATAAATTTTAGACAAGAAAATTTCATAGGAGTAGCTAAAAATATTAAAAAAAAAAAAAAAAAAAAAAAAAGGGATTATATATATATATACACCGTGTACCGCTACGCATAGCACAGATTGTGAACCTCTGATATAAACGACCTACTGTTTTTACACCACTAATGTAAAAGGCTGTCAGTCCGGGTTAATTTAACTGAAGAAGGAGAAAAAAAAGAAGTTGAATAATCGCAAACTGTCACACACACTTTGAATTATTCATTAACAAAAATCCGATTTTAATAAAAACTAAAAAATATATAAAGTCTGTGTGTGACCTGTTGAAACTTAGTTAAATATGATCTCCTGAAAATTATCTTTTTTTGAATAATAAAAATAATTTATGAGATTGAAACATTTTTTTTAATCAAAAAAATGAATCCGTTGAACAAAATTTTGAATAAAATGTCAAAATTTATGATGGAGTAAAAATCAATCTTTTTTTTTTTGCCCTCTTTTATTGGTCCGAACAATGATTATCGCACCTTGTAGCTCGGAATAAAAAAAGAGCTGGTGGCAGCCCCTTTGTCTCTCTGATCCATCAATATTCCCCTGGATAGGTATTATAATCCTGATCCGGGCCAGTGCCCTATTCTAGTAAATCCATCATAAATTAGACTGTTGACATGAATGTATTGAAGAAAATCACAACCTTCAAACATAAGACACCCTTCCTGATGGATAAAGAATGTTCAATTAGTTATCGATCAACCTATGAATTATTAATACTCCACTTTATATTCTAATATTTTTCGATGATGAATTGTTTAAGGTCTTAATTTATTTTCACCTTCATTTACGCTAAACGGATCCCTATTCGTATCCCTTTCCTATCATTTTTCTTTGATAAATACATTTAATATTAAGATATATGTAGATGGATTTGTCTGACATTTGAACAACTGTCATTTTTTTTCTAAAAAAAAAAAAATTAATTCGTAAATGGATTAAATTTATATTTCATTTACTGAAAGAGGCACAAGGTTTGATATAATAAAAACCAACCTCATTAAACATAGAAGCGAATAAAGAAGAGCTTTATTAGATTAAATAAATAGTTGAATAAATTCCAAACTAGCAAGAGAGAGTTTTCTTCTGAATCATGCAGATGGCAAATTTAATTCTAATTAATAAAATAATGTTTTTCCAAAATTATGGAAATTTAGTTAAAATTTTTAACCAAGGCTATTAAAGTTCTGGTATTTTTTAGCATTCTCCATCTTCTTTAAAAATCTCTTAAGCCACTGTTTCATAGTTTGATTAAAATAACATAAATACACTTAAAAATAAAATATAAATATGTATTCAAATTGAATCTCATATTACTCCTAATATCGTTCCCATTCTGGCAAATTTCACCGTACCAATTTTTTATGATACACAAATGTTACAAGCATTAATCCTTTATGACCCCAATACCAAACCGTATTGTTTTGCAATCTTATCTTATAGCATTTTGAACTCTCTGCGACATCTTATTTAAGGAGTGGCGAAAGGCAGCCAAATAAAAAACAGCAAAGATTTTTTTTTAAATTCTTGCTTTAATAGATAGAATTATCTTAGGATTTACTAAGGCCCTTTGGGTTGCTCCACCTCATGAGGAGACTTATAGCAAAGTTGGAAAATAGTTTTTTTTTTACGGCAAACTAGATTCGAATCCGACCTATTTAGATTCGTAATCTGCAGCTTATCCGTCTTAGCCACTGTCTCCTCTTCAGTTGTAATTAATTCTAGAATTCTTAGGTTTTTTTTTATTAAGGCCATAACTCATAAGAGTATAAAATATATAATACATGTGTTCAAAAATTATATAAAAGTAGATGATACAAATTGTTTTACAAGGTCGCTAGATAAATATAGTATTAATATTTTTTTTGAAAAAACTTTAATTTGATTATTTTTAGTTTGAAAAATGTAAAGAATAATTTTAATATGTGTGATGTCTCTCTTTAACATATTGCCTCATAAATTCCCCCAATCCCATAATATGTGTTTATATAGCTATATGATATATATAAATGTTGGGAAATAATTTGGTATCTTAGTGGTTCTTGCTTGACCGAAATCGAAACTCGGTCGACTTAACGCCATTTGTCAATGTTTTGTTGTTGTTTGTGTATGTATTGGTGTGTAAACTTTGAATTGAGGAGTTGTGTGTAGCAAAAACCGTTTTATTCCGTTTAGCTGTGACTAAGGCAAAAGTGAGCATATATATTGTATATATATATATTATATATAAAAGGCGCTTAATGGCGTTGATGAAAACGTGTGATTCGTGATATCGATAAAGGTCTGTTTGGGTGGGTGGCTTTATAAATGCATGTTGTTCTAAAACGGATAGCAATTCTCATCCCTCTTAATCGATGTTCTTCTCATGATGAAATAACTGGAACATTCCATACATTAAAACGTTCATCCATTTATAAATGGATGTCAACGAAGAGAGAGTGGCAATCCGGAATTATTTGCAACCCTATCAGATTTGACGATACAAGGCGTAACATTTCGATTTAACCCTTTCGGTATTAATTAATCGAACCAGTTGTGTGTTTTAGTCTACCTGTAAAAAAAAAAAAGAAAAAATAAATAAATAAAAAAATAATCAAAAGGACAAATTCGATTTGATCAAAGTGAGATAGGAAATCTAATTATTGCTTCGATCCTGAAAAAAGAAATTGGGATATAACTATATTTTTTCCCTGATGTGATTGCTAGAAAGTTTTTTTCAATAACTTTAAATATGTATTTTTATTAAACGAATAATACTTTTGTTTATTTTATTTATGTTTCGAAATTTTCTCAATCTTCTTAATATGTGTATTTTAGAATATTAATATATTTGATGAGGTTGAACTATTAATACTAAAAAAAAAAGTTTATATTTAATGTGCTGAAATAAATAAAAAACAAGACTATGTAGACAACTTTATTTTATTCATTCACCTACGAGGATAACGTTTCGGCTCTCAGTCAAGGCTATCTTCAGACCGTGATGATGAGAAATACAATATGAATGAGAATTTATCAGCGACATACAAAAATATAGATGGGACGCTTAGGACAACGAAAGAATATTATTATTTTTAGTTGAATAATTTTTTTTAATCGTGCTTATATGTCGCTGATAAATTCCCATTCATATTTCTTGCCTATAATGTGTTTATCTAGCTATATAATATATATAAATGATGGGAAATAATTTGGTATCTTAGTGGTTCTTATTAATCGAAAAGTTGGCAATTCAAGCTGCATATCTTTCCGTAACCAACTAACTAATTTCTGCAATCCATTGTATCTGACAGCCAAAATATCTCATAAATGAAAAAAAGTTCTATCTAGTAATATTTTTAATTTATTTAAGTAAGTAATATTAAATATAATAAGCTTAATATAATATAAATAAAAAAATCAATATTGGCTACATAATATTTATTAAAAATATCACTTTCAATTTTTGATTAATTTCATTTTGAATATTCTTTTTTAATCTTTCAAACAATTAATCAAAAACAAATTAAATGGAATATATATATATTTTTTTTAATTTAGCTTTATAAAAATTTAATCTTTTTTTTTTTGGGTGGATAGTCGAAAATAAAACCAAACTTCAATTTATATAACGATTCTTAATCATCCCTCTTTCTCTCTCTCTCTTGTAATTAGGCCTAAAAATTCAAACGAACGTATTTCGTTTAATTGGAAAACTCGATACTTATCAACTTTTATTTAAAAAATAAAATTATTATTTTTATTCTTAATCGATTTTAAAATTATTTTTGATAAGAGAGAAAGAGAAAGAAATGCGCAGTCAATAAGTCCGTCATAACCCTAGATCTAGTATCAGACTGTTTACCGATTTCTTTCATTTAAGTTAAGAGCAGGACAGAAGGGCATCGCAAAAATCTGCCTGCCATATATTCCCATGGAGTGAAGTCAACTGAAAGCGGATCGAGCCGCAAAGAAAAAATCCTAGTTGGCGTTACTTCATAGGAATATATGGTACGCGGATTTTTACAGTGCGGCTCGTCCATCTTAGTGTGATTAGCTTTATCTCTCAATTGAAAGGGACGATTCTTCTTTCTACTATATTTGATTTTCACTCAAAATTTTCAAATATGTTTTTTTTCTGTTTTAGGTAAACAACATTTTTGCATACTGTTTCGCTTGTATATCTATATGAGTATATACATTTTTTTTGGAACAACTTATATAAAATGTATACTATATTTGTCTCTAGATATTTCATTTTTGAGACAGTATATGAAATTTGAATTTTATTTATCTATTTAATTTTTAATTGAGGATCTTTTAATTCCAAACCTCTCCCCCGCTCTAGATACTTGTGTAATTTAAAACGAAATATAAGCTAAAAGCCTAGAAAGAGTTCATTAAGATGTATAATATAAAATTATTTCTGATAAAAATACTAAGATTTGATAATACAAATATGAAATGCGATATGGGCCCTAATTTTCTAAAAGATTTGCAAAGTAAAGATTTCTTTATCTTCCTCATTATCTATAGCGTAAAGGGTTTGTATAAAGCCTTTTTTTTTTTTTTTTTTTTTGACAACCTTAAAAGAAAGATCATCTTTGCAAAAGATCAAAGAAAACCACTTGGTCGATGATGATATCATCAAAGGAGACATGAAATGGTGATTTTTTTTATATAGAAATCATATATTTTTTTTTTCTTTTATTAACCTTCTAACTCACTAAACTTCTCAAATTTCACATTTTGTTTACCGATTTATTTTTATATATAAAAAAAAAAAAAAAATAGAAAAATAATTTAATATTTCTTAAGTTTATTAAGTTAATTCAACCATTTTTCACATTCCTTGAATATATTCAATGAAAACCTCGGTTACAAATTTATTTTTTACGTGAATATTATAGAAAACTTAATTTCTTTTGTTGAATGTGACTGAGGACAAATATGAGGAGAAGAGCTCCTCTCTTTTGGGATTTCAAAGCGAGAAGCTCATAAGAAATAATCTGAAATGGGCTCCAATTGGAATGAGAGGGATGAGGAAAGTTGAGAAACCCCCCCCCCCCTCCATTCGTTCTGGTCACACCACTCAACAATCTATCCCTAGATGATCATAAACTCTCAATTCCAACAAAGTATAATATATTTATTAAAGCCACATCTAAATTTTAATTTTCCTACTAACTTGATAATTGACCCTAAAACATTCAAATAATCATTAGTTGATAAATGTTCAGTAACGATAGGTTTCTATTGTGTGTCTTATTAAGTATAAAATTATAAAAAATCAAGAGATCTTGTTTTTTTTTTTTTTTATCTTGTTCTTTTAATTTATTTGCCTTTTTTTTTTTTATTTGTTAAAGGATGTATTATCTTCTTTTTTAGACTCCTCCATTATACCAAAATTCAATAGAATTCGTTGCTTAAATTGCCTCATCTTCATGTTCGATTGTTTTAAATCGCTCTTTACAAAAAAAAAATAAGCTTAATATAATTTAAAACTCCATTAGAGGTTTGTAAAAAGAACTATAAACCTGGACTATAATTAGAAAAGCCACGTGACTCATTTCACTTTAATTATAACTGTATGAATTTCAAATAAAATGTTAGCAATTCTTGTTTAGCAATCAATTGCGTTTCAATTAGAGATTGAAAATTCACAACCACAAGTGAATATTGTATGAGAGAGAGTAGTAGGGTGATGATGGGTGGTGATGTGGAGGACGAGATGGTAGAGACAGCCAACCAACCAGTCGACGCTTGCAAATCAAATCCCTGGGGATGGGGAGAGGCATTTTTAATTTCCATAAAAAATAAAAAATTCTCACTTCAATCAAACACTTGTTAGTCACTCTGCCCAATTACAAGGGAAATAATCAAGTTAAAGGAAGATTCATTCCATATTTGTCGAAATTTCATTTTGAAATACAAAAACAACACCTGAGGCTGATTTTATATTTGTACAACATTTCGCATTTCTCTCTTTTTCTGTTTGAAATAATTATTTGCATTAGTAGTTATAGAGAGACTATTTGATAGAGTTTAATGCACTGAATTCTCAGAAAGATTCCACTATACGTTAATATTATACTTCGGTTATTAAATTAATTATTTTCTAATATAGGTATAATTAGTTTCAAAGATTATAAACACTTATCTATTCATGCATAAATATTGAAATAGGGAGAAAAAAAGATTATAAATATAAAAGCAAAAAATATGCAGTTATTTTTTTTTAGTTTTTTAGGCAACTGAGGCTTGAACTTAACTAGAGAGTAGAGAGAACTCGACCTAAAAAAATTCAATAATTTATTATTTTACCAAACGAATTATCCAGACATATTTATTTATATCAATTGGTTTAAGTAAATTTTCATCGCACCGATGAACCGACACCTCTTGACTTTTAAGGTTATCAATAATGACAATATCAACATCTTTAACCTCTCCGCCATGGGGGGAAATCCCAAAGTTAGTTAAAAAGAGAAAGGTCCAAAGAGCCTACGGAAGTTCAGATGGCTCACCATGCGCCATTCAAAAAATCTGATTCAGATCTGATTTAGTGTTTAGACCTATATAAATAATTTTTTAAAGACTTTTTCGGCCATTTATTTAGACTCCCTTCTTATTTATTTTTTTTAATTGGTATATGAGCCGAGACCTCTACCTCTGCACCACTATATAAATAATTATTAATTATGGAAAATTTTAAAAAATATGAACTCATCATACCCAAAGGGCGTATTTATTAATTGTTGGATGGCAAAAAGAGGAGATTAAAGAAAGACTCGTTTTGAAGTTTGAAAGAAATTATAAAACGAAAACAAAAGAAGCCTTTGTTAGTCAATTAATCTTCTTTTCAAAAATCATATTCATTTAAACAGAGCAACCGCCTAACTATGATCTTGGGAATAAATAATGAGGATGTGTAATGTGCTTTGAATAGATATAGACAACAAAACCCCAAAAAAAAAAGGATCTTACAAACATTAAAGTACTTTTCGCAAAGGAAAAAAAAATCATCATATTTTGTGATTTGACATATGATACCAGAAGTAATTTCTTAAGGGCTTTATTCATTGTATAACTTTTTTCATCTTTATTTTTTTAAAACATTTTTAACACAAAGTACTTTGTTTAAAAAAAAATTAAAGAAATTCGTAACAATATATTCACCCATTGTCCATATTTGAATAGGTCAGAGGTTACCTTTGTCTGGCCCATACGATATATATATATATATATATACTATATCATTTAATTTAGTAAAAATCAAAGGATTATTTTCACAATAGAAAAAATAGATATCATTCGTAAATTTATGCATTTTATGTGTTTTTTTAGACAAAAGCTGTTTTTTCCATCTCTTTCAAATGTTAGAATAAACCAGTATTTTTTTTCTTTCACACACAGAATGAATGATAAAGTATGGTAATTGGAAAAAAAAATCCTACTCAATAGTAATATATGTTTATTGTGGATAAGGATTAATTTATGAATATGAACAAAGTCATGGAAGATGTAGAAATTTTATCAAAAATGTAAGATTTACATTTTGATATTGAAACTAAAAAAATAAAATTTAAATTAAAATATTTTAATAAAAAGACTGCGCATTTTTCATATCATATCTTTGGAAAAAAAAACCCCCCAGCCTAATATATCATATAATTTTCACCTATTAGCATCCTAAAAGATGGTTTGAAAATTACAGTTTTTTTCGTGATAAGCCGCGGCTTAAAATACCATACATTTTTCAGTTTTTCAACTTTTTATCATTATAAAGCCGCGCTCTTTTATAAGCCGCATACTTGAAAGGAATTTTACCATTCCTACATCATGGAATAAGATGATAGTCGTTGCTTTTCGACAGCCGATACAAACAGAACCTTACAGTATATATATATATATGATAATATGTGTTAGGATATTTTGTCAATTTTTTTGTGGAAGTCAATAAGCCGCATTCCCTTATAAACCGCAATTTAAAACAATTTTTATTTGTAACAAGCCAGGGCTAATAAGAGAAAGTTATTTGTTTATTTTTTTTTATTTTTTGTAGAATTTACTTTAGTTTTTTTACTTTCATATTTTAATTTTTTACCGCTTCTCTTCTCTCTATAATGTGGGAGCTATTATAATCATTTAGACTTTTCATATAGGCACGAACATAATGGAATATTTGTAACATTTTTGGTGGTTTGTTTTTCTATGGGCATATGTAGAGCAAATTCGATTGAAGTAATTTTTATGAAATTTAATATCTAAACTTCAAACCTAAAATATCTCATTTTGATCATTATTTCGTATTGAAAAAGTTTACTGATGTCATTTTATCTCTTTACTAAAATCTATAAAATGAATTTCATTATTCACCATTTATTAGAGAGTTAGAATAATAAATTATTATCAAATTTAAATAATCTAAATTAGTATTTAATCAATGAATCTATGTTTATAATACAAGAGCTTTGTATCTTCTCCTTTGGGCAGAGGCTTATATTCGTTTGGGGATTCGTGACTATCCATCCCTCTATGAGTATATAAACCTTGTATTGTTGTTTTTGTTGTTTAAAAAAAGAAAGAGAGACAGGGAATAAATTTTTTAGTAAATTGGCAAGTTTTTGGCTGGTGGAAAGGGCCGGTGAATAGATGGCGTGCCAGGACCGGATGGCCGAATCCATCATCAGCCACGCGACGCTTTTGACTCTTAGCTCTACTGGCATCAAAGAGCCGGTTGACGAGTCACAGACAGATGCAGCCACTGGACCCTCAGTGACAACACAAAAACAGCAAGCTGGGTAATGAATCGACAAAACGACAGAGTGCATCGGGCATGGCTTGATTTATTAGACACCACCCCGACTGCTACTACCCTACTGCCTCTTTCCCTCTACTCTCTCTCTCTCTTTCTCTTATTCGGAAATGGAAATATACAATGCAATCCAATTAGGATTATCACCTTGGAATGGCCTACAATAGATATAGAAAATGATAGAACACCCTTTTTATGCCTCGCTTATTTTTTCATTTATTTTAACTAGAGATACGTATCAGCCGTGAATTTTTATATTTTTATCGATTTCTCAAAGAAATATAGAAGGGATGAAAAAAAAAAACGCATTTATTTTAAAAAAGAGGAAAATAATTTTTTCATAAAAATAATGAGTATACTTGGCTAATTAAAATAAAAGAGAAAATTTTATTTAATTTTCTATATATACTTTTAAATCTGAGTGAGCGCCCACGCTTTTATTTTAATTAGCCAAATATATTCATAAATTTTATGAAAAAAATTTTTTTTTTTAATGATTTTTAGATAAAAGCCTTTTATTATTTTTTTTTTTCACAATTAAGAAAAATGTCATAAAGCCAATAGAGAGAGCTTCTTGTCCACTTGAAGCGCTGCCATCGTTCAGAATCTAATTTTTAATTTTTCTAGTAATTTTTTACTTCATTCTTCTATCATCGAATCTAAATGTAAAATTTCAGTTTGTAGCTCATAACTATTTAAAAATTGAATACAAGATGTCGAGACAGACAGACAAAGTTAGTTAAATAAAAACGCAGAAGCAAATATTTGAAAAATACATTTTATTATCAGAAAAATGTCAAAAAGTTACCTTTTCAAGAAATTGACGTGTCATTACCAATTCGGATAGTGTGAACAATCCCATTTAAAATATATTGAAGATTACTTGTCTGCTTTCTAAGACATGACGTTGACATACCGAATAAGAGGAATTGACTTAATACAATCACTTTGGGTATTTAAATTTTATTTAAGAGACGAAGCGGAAAAGGAAAGAAAAAAAAAACATTTAATTTTATTTACTATATATAAAAACAAACATAAGTCATTCCACTTGAATTATAACTATCAAAAAATTTTTCGGGTGGTGATTTTTTAAAAGGTGAATTTAAAAAAAAATATTTATTTGTTATCTCTAATGAATCATTCGAAGTTACACAAGTTTATAAAATGGAGGAAAATAAATATATAAATTTGTGATAAGTGTTTATTTCCAAGATGAGCTCCCTTTTTTTTCTTCCTTTATTTCTCTCTTATCTTTAAGTTTATACTTCTTAAGATAAGAAATTTTTAACTTTGATGATGATTAGATTTTTTTTTATTTTCACTTATAAAACGACATTTAGAAGTAAAAAAATTCATCATTTGGGAAACAGTATGCTCTATTACCCTTTTTTCCGGAGTATTAAATTTTTTTTATTAAACTATTATTATTATTATTATTATTATTATTATTATTATTTTAAATGGCTTCTGAAATAACATTTGGCCAGTATGAGTGCACATAATTGCCCTAAATTAATTTCAAACAAATACTTACATAAATAAATATATAAATATGTAAATAAATAAATATGTAGATGAATTAAATAAACAATTATTAAATTATTCTTATAGACCAAATATAAGAATAATTTTTATAAATAAATAAATTTGATATTTATTTCTATAAGCTGAAATAATCGGGATTTCATCTCTCTTTGTTACACCTCTTGTGTCAATCCCTGACATATATAACTGAAGAGATTTTGAATAAAATATTTTTAATTAATATACCTCACATCATAAAAAAAGAATAATATTATGATTTTGATAGGCATTATAAAAACGATATTTTTAATATTTACATTATTCATGTTTTAAAAAAATATGATATCGCTTTAAAAAGTCCATAATCAATAATTAAGAGAAAGTGAAGTGCCTGATTCTGGATTAAATTTTTATATTTTAACAAATTCACAATTAAAATTAACATCCTAGTAAATAAATCTCCTATTTGAGGTCTTTGACTAATAACATGCCCTTAGATAATATAAGCCATATTTGATAATATTAATATAATTATTTAAAGTCAAATTTTTTAAATCTCGAAGACTAATAGAAATAATTTAGTATGCTTTGGAATTGATTATGGATCAGTAGGAGTTACAGTGGCTTATCATATAAAAATCAGTAAAAGTAGAAATAGAATAGGGAAAATTGTATGTAACCTAATTATGGCATTATTTTTCCACCAAGCTAATAAAATGTAGGTGCGGATAGATGATTAAGGGTTATAAGTCTGTAGACTTTACCCCTGGTCAAATATTGGAACCGATAGATGGATATATATGCCACAATGAAATCAAATTACTAGTTTTTATTTTATTCATATTTTCTTTTCTATTCAACGTCGTTTTTTTATTTATTTATTTTTTTTTTTAAATATACCAATTTAATAATCCAAAAAATCGAAAACCACCTTTTATTTATTTATTTTTTGAAAAAGGGAGTACCATAACATTCATACACTCAATATTTTTTTTTGACAAAGCATGTTTATTTTATTTGAACTGATTTCCTTCTTTTAGGAGTTTCCTGTGTCTCTCTCTCTCTCTTCTTTATCCTGTGACCCCTTTAAGCCTAATTTCGAATCTGGTCTCCTCGCCTCTCTATCCTATTTATTTGCGGGATAAGTGAGCAAACACGAGTGAGTCTTTAGCCGTAAAAGTGAAAGAGAGAGGGAAAGGATAGCGTGACAAATGAAAAGTCAAAGACTAAAAAGACCAAAGGAAAAGTAAGTGGGATCGAGAGAGAGAGAGAGAGAGAGAGTAATATTACTTGGGCGTCGTCAAGTTAATTTGTCGCCAATTTGTGGTCACGTGATTGCCAAAAACACACACACAGACACAAAGATTATCGACTTCACTGGAGAGATAGATGTTTGAAGAAATTCACCTACTTTATTTTGTATCTTGTTTATTGCTTGTATCAAACACTGAATCAATAACAAATTGAAATCCCCATTACTTTTTTTTCTTATCTTTATTTATTAAGTGGTAGATATTAAAAATATCCCTATAAATCAGTTGAACCTTTTTTGGAGTGAGGATTGTTTTAGGGAGTCGTTTAAATTATTATTAAGAAATTCTAATGAGTAATTCCTGTAAAAAGCAACATCCTTCTTAGTGATAGAAAATTTCAAATAAATACATAAATACTAAGGAGAGAATAGTCGAAAAATGAGTCATTTTATAAACGACGTTTCGGATTGTAATTAGAAACTATCATCAGCAGCGACTTAATCAATATTTTCGTGGGAGGGGCCCAAATAAAATTTTCTTGTATAGGCTTTAATGTTTTTTTTTGTAATTTAAATTTATTATTTTTATTTTATTTTACTATATTGGCTACCAATTGATATAAATAAATAGGGACAGAGTGTAAATGGCCACAGATGCCGAAAAAGACTTAAAAAAAAATTATTTCATTATTTTATTAAAAATTTTTCCAATTTTTTTTTTTCGACTTTGAAGAAATATCAACAGGGTTGGGTGGAGATAGGCGGAAGACGCTCAAGGGCCACCTGTATATGTGTGCGATAGTGTGTGTGTGTGTGATCAACAGGGTGATTTACAAAGTTAAACAATTTAATTTAAATAAATAAAAATATTTCCAGAAGGAAGGAGGAAAGTATTTTTTAGAGAAGAAATATCTCTCTTTCTCCGGTTCGATAAAAGTGTTCAAAAGCTTTGGAATTTTCGACGACCAACCCAAGGGGCGGGAAATATAGTAATATCTTAATCAGCGGAGAAGTAAATCAGTCCAAACTCTTTTTTTTCCTCTCTATCCCTTTTACATAATTATTAATTTCTAAATATATTTTTAATAACATTTATTCAGAATTTTTTACGTTCCCCATATAATAGTAAGGGGTAGTATTATGATGAGGATAAAATTAACCCTCCAATTTTTAAAAATATCGTTATGTTTTGTCAAAAGGATCCCAAAAATACAAAAAAATGTATGTAAATTTATGTACGAGAGTATATATGTATGTAGTTTTTATTTTGTCATATCTCTGGAACCACTCATCTGAAAAGGATGAAAAGCTTTAATAGCTGTTAAATAAAATACTTTTTCGATTTAACTCTTGTTTATGTAATACGTAAGCAACCCAAATAACCAATTCACTAATAGACTTTTATTTTCCTTACTTCTTATATATATATAATATTATTATTAAGGTCAAAAGGACAACAAAAATGCAAAAATATCTTAATGTTTGTTTTTATATCTTATATATATTTCTATATCTCTGGAACACCTCATCAGAAAAGGATGAAACTTGATTTCTTTATAGTCCTAGGTGGGTCTAAGGTATTAAAATTTGGGGGAATTCGGTCAGCAGGAGGCGATAAAAAAGACACTTCAATATTTATCGTGCACCACGATTTTCTCAGCATCCGGTCAGTCAAATCTATAAAACTCAGTAATAACAATTGATATAAATAAATATACCTGGATAACAAGTATCGTAAATAATATATTTGTAATATTTTAAAGTCTCTATGGCCTCAGATGCCGAGAGACTTAAAGATTTTTTTAAAAATCTTTTTTTATTAATTAATTATTTATTATTTTTTTTAATCTTAAGTCTCTCGGCATCTGAGGCCATATAGACTTTGAAACCATTACCAATTTATTCTTTACGATACTTGTTATCCAGGCATCTTTATTTATACCAATTTTTATCCAATTGCTTTAAATGAATTTTCATCGGACTGCCTGAGATCCGAACCCACGTCCC
>JAAAKE020128615.1:0-14629 GCA_010014785.2 Anisolabis maritima | reverse complement strand
AATTTGTATTTGTGTTTGATTGGACCTAGCCACCGAGGACTTGTGCCTCTAAGCAGGTCTTAAATAAATTTATTTATATTTATTTATGTTCCAGAATATTCAAAATGTTTTGGCAAAGGTTCATTTGTTGGAGAAAATTAATCAACTCAATATAAAAAATTAAGAGATTTATCTTAAAATCATAGATGAATAATAAGTAAAAAATATTTTTAACATAACAACAATTTTTAACTATTTTAATTCAAGCGAAGATAAAGAGATAAAAGAAATCTTCCTTTACCTTTTTTTTCTCTTTTGAAAAGTAAATTGAAATATTTATTTAATATTATATATGCAATTTGCAATTCAATAAAAAGATATATATATATATATATACCATATATATATGTTAAGAAGATATAATTTAATCACTGCTTTCAATCCCCATCTTTATTCGGTTTTAAATTCTGATTTGATGATTTCATTTCAATAAAACTCCACTCTACCTGGTAATAATGGCCAAATTTTTTGACGAAATTATGCCACCCGAAATATTAATGATATAGTTTGGACGATTAAACGGATTTTATTTATAAGACTATAGGGTTGAGAAAAAAGGACTTTAGCCAAAATTACTTTACCTGTTAGTCTGCAATTATCAATGTCCAATTTCCTGATGAATGATTATAAAATTTCCTTTTACGAAGTATTAAATTGAATATAAAAACTTTTTATTCATTTAAGTATTTTATTTGATAAATTTCCTTTGAATGTAGACTAATAGAAAATAATTCTCATTATGCAAAATTTCTTTTTAGTCGTGAACCAACTTCTCTGATTCGACCAATAAATCATGAAAAAGATGAAAAATATAGAGATTCTTTAAAAAAATATAAGGTAAATAATTAGTTAATTTAAATTCGTCCTTAAGTCATAAAAATAATTTATTTTTAAGCCTACAGCATCAAGAAATATCATTTTGATTCGTCATGGTCAATATGAGACGTCAGGTTTAACAGACAAGGAGAGAATTTTAACCTCGCTTGGCCGTCGACAAGCTCAAGCTACGGGTAAACGTCTTAAGGTAATTAAATTAATTGTTTTCAGTTACGTTGTTTAGGCGTTAGCTGGATATTTAATCAGGAAGAGTTCAAGAAGAATAAAACCAGCGTTTATTTTCATTCTCTCACCACCTCACTTATAAATGCAGATAGGAGATTATTTTAAGAGAGGTTGTCATATGAATAAAATAAAATAAATCATCACATTCAACTTTTTTGTGCAAGGACTTGAATCCAAGATAGTATGCGTGTTCGATCATATAATTCACCACACTTAGAATCCAATGTGATGATAATATATATATATCATAGTCCTTGCACAAAAAAGTTCAATCTGATGATTTATTTTATTTTATTCATATGACAACCTCTCTCAATATAATCTCCTATCTGCACTGAAGATGGCTGTAGAGTGACCGAAATATCTGCATTAAAGTGAGGTGGTGAGAGAGTGAAAATAAACGCTTGTTTTATTTTTTTTGAACTCTTAATTAATTAATTGTTTTCACTTTATTTTTTTCATATATATTTTAAAAACTTATAGAATTAGGTAAGTTCTTAGAAAAAATATATAATTTTTTTTTTATTTTAAAAAATAATAAATATTTTATTTGAAAGGAATTGAATTTCCCTTATACCCGCTTGGTGCGATCAACGATGACTAGAGCTAATGAAACAGCACGAATCATTGAAGAGGAATTGGGCATAAAAGATATCAATAATAATTATTTGATACCAATAGAAGATTGTCCTTTATTAGAAGAAGGCGCCCCTTGTCCTCCTGAACCACCTGTTGGACATTGGAAACCCGAAAAATCAGTAAGTTAAATAATCTGTGAACAAAATATCTACAATAAAACTAAAAAAGCTTTCAAAGCTGAAATTGGATATTTGAGCTAGAATACCCTATTGGAGGTAAAAGTAAAATTTTGAATAAAATGATATTATACTTTACTGAGGTACTGTTTTAGTTTTATATATTTTGACAAAAATTAATATATTTAAACCTATCTTCATTTAATTGGTCTGAATTGAAATGTACTAATCAGTTTCCACCTAAAAATTGTATGAATTCCACTTTGTTCTTATACCACCTTGTGACAAAAAATTGGAAATTGATTTTTAAGCTAGATACTCATAGCGAAGATAACAGAGGATAGGCCCATTTCACCATCCTATTTTATGATGATCATTTTTTCTAAAATTTATATTGTTTTATCTCAAAATCCCATTACCTCTCTTCATCATTCTCTACGGATTATCTACTGTTAATTGCAACTTTGAACGTCTAATTATTCTGTCAAAGGGGTGTAGGCCATTGACTCATTTTTATAGTTATATTATCAAGCCAACATAATTTTGACTTTTCCTGCGGCATGCTTATTGTGTCCCGGAGCACAGTATATGGTCGAACCAGTATAACTGTGGTTCTTTTATTTTAAGCTACATTCAACCAGAATATTTTATATATTTATAATGCAAATTTGACACAAATTTTCCCGTTTTAAAGATTAGTTTTTTCATTTTATGGAATAATACATATATATACTTTCATATATCATTTCATTTTAAATATTAATATTAAATGATATATTATATATTAATGATTCCTCTGCAAGGGAGGTTTGATTGTATATTAATTTATTATAGCAGTTTTTTCAAGATGGTCCACGCATAGAGGCAGCTTTTCGGAAATACTTTCATCGAGCTGATCCTAACCAGCAACATGATTCTTATGATATTCTGGTTTGCCATGCCAATGTCATCCGCTATTTTATTTGCAGGTATATAAATCATATATTTTATAAATTTATCCACGGTCTCAAATAATATATGAACGGAAAATATTTATTTTTAAATATAAATATAATATTACTCATATTTACTATACATTTGTTCGTTTTTCTTCATTTTCTATTCAGAGGATATTGATGAATATTTTTTTTCTTTTCTGATTGCCTGCAATATCCTCTAGATAGAAAATAATTTATATATATTATATATTGTTTGTTAATTTTCTTCACTCAATATATATATTCTCAGGCACATAAATTTGCTAAATTAGATGATGGCATAAGTAGCAGGAAAGACTCCTCTATTTTTCAAAGAAAAATCATTTATTTTTTATGTAAGTCCATAGAATCCATCTATGGAGAGGGGTTTCCCAGCTTTCTTCCCTAGACTTGATTCAAATGTCTGCGGTGAAGACTGATCGAAGATGAGATATTACTGCAACTCTTCCATCAGTGAATCAAGAAGTGTCTCTGCACTGACATTTGGTTGATGCTCTGCCGAATTAAAATATAATAATCCCTCCAAAAGCGTTGTTTGGCCAAAACACAATAGGGACGTCCTAAGATCACTATCGTTAAACTTGTGTCTAGTAGAACAAGTCAATTCCACATTTTCTTTCTTTCTATGACCTTCGCCAGAACAATCTTCCTGCCACTATTTTTCCCAAAACTTACAATCTCCAATCTTTCAAATTCATCTTAAACAAGCATTTTCCTAGCTCTTCTTGATTGCATGTGATTAGTGGTCTTTTGGACATCCATTTTCAAAAAAAAATTATTCCTCGTCTTATATAGAGGAAAAATAGAGGATCTTTTCGTGGCTTCACATCTTTTATTCTATTATGACATAACCACTTTATCTTGCTTTGCTAAGATTTAATTTAAAAGAAATCTCTTATTCTTATAGAGCTCTTCAGTTTCCGGGCGAAGCATGGCTTCGACTTTCATTGAATCATGCAAGTGTTACTTGGATAACAATTCATCCAAGTGGTCGAGTGATTATTCGTTGTGTTGGTGATTCTGGCCACATCCCTGTAAAAGATGTTTCGGCCAATTAAATAAAAGAGGTTTTTTTAATAATTTTTTTTATCATCTGTAATTTGTAATTAAATTTATTTACAAATTTATATTCTCATTTTATATAAGCATATATAATTTATCTAGATAAAAAATAAAATCTCTGAAAAAAAATATATTAAATAAAATTTAACAGACATCTTATCTTTCATTAATAATTATAGAGTATTATACAATATTTAAGATAAGGAATATCAATTTTGGGCGCGAGTTTAAGCAGAAGGAGCTGCCTGTTTGTTGTATTCCTCGACTTTGAAAAAGTGTTCGATTGGAAGGTTCATGTGCTCATTTGGTACAGCTTGAGCCCAGAAGTTTTAACCGAGTTAGTTAAATTTTAAAAGGGAACAGGGGACTAATGTTCCAGAATTTTAAAGGTATTTTTTAGGCAGTTTTTTCTTGGGATGATATAATTATAATGTTCCCTCTCGTTGCTTCAATCAGAAGAGATGAAACGTCCTTCGGAAATTCATCTAAAATTAAAAACAAAAACGATTTAATAAAGATTCACTTATATAAATAAGCCTAAGATGTTTTAAAAAGAAATTTTAGACATTTTTTTCCTTTTTGAAATCAAAAAATGTCAAGACTTTATTTTAATTTTATCTAAATAACTGCTTGTTCTTTCAATATAACCGATTAAAAATTATAAAAAATATAATCAAATAAACTATAATGGAGGGTAAAGTAAAGAAATTTTATTAAATAATTAATTTGCTTTTTAAAGGAATAAGAATTTAAAAAATTCACTAAATAATAAATTAAAATAAGGTCGAACACTAATTTGAAATAAAAAATAAGTAATAAAAATATTTAAATTAAAAAAAAAATAATAAATATTACTTAATTAATATACGAGGGTGGAACAAAAAAAAAGGTTACATGGGTAATAAAAAATTGTTTATTAACAATAGACAGAAAATTCAAAAGAGAATTAAGAGGCATACTTGCCGATCACTTTTCCACATAATCACCAAAAGACATTTATCTGAACGCAGGACCAACTTGTTTAACCCGGCTTGCTAGAAATCACATCCCTGCCCATTGAGTCAGTTCTCGGCAGCTGTTTTCACATGACTTTCCGAAGAGAACCTTGTTCTGCAATTCATAGTCAAATCGTTGAAGTTTATGGTGAAGAAGCAAAGAGCAGACAACATGTATCGAAATGGTGTCGCTCTTTTCATTCGGGCAGAGATGTGGAAAACTACAATCAGCAGCAAGCGGCCGTCCAAGTTCTGCAACGACAGACTTCAAAACGGTACGAGTTGAAGAAATTCGACGGGTAACTGTGTATGGAACAAGGTTCTCTTTAGACAGTGATATGAAAACACCTGCCAAGAACTGGCTCAATGGATTAAAGAACATAAGATAGCACTAAGGAAACTCGACCTAAAATCACCCAACGCAAAACACAACACGGAAACAGGACACTCTGGATTTAGGCTAGTACAACATTAGCGCCTATAAACAATTACATCACCGGCATGAGAAGCCAGTGAGAGTGAAAAGCCCCGTGGGAATTTCTACCAAGCCGGATTAAACAAGTTGGTCCTAGGTTCAGATAAATGCCTAAATAGATTTGGTGATTATGTGGAAAAGTGATCAGCAAGTATTTTCTGTCTATTGTTAATAAATAATTTTTTATCCATTCTCGTGTATGACGGGTGGATGTCTTGTTTTTCCCTTTAAGAGTTCCATCAAATGAGATTAATTGATAAATCACATTTAAAATTAAAATGAAAAAAATTTAATAAAGATTATTCACTTTAATAAATTTGTTTTGTTTTGAAAATTCCAGAAAAACGATATTGGTCAAGACTTTATTTTAATGTCCATTTTCTTTTAATCACTTTTATGGGTTGAAAGAAAAATGCAAAATAATTAAAATTTTTAGAAGTACTGAAATTTGATAAATTCTTTTTGAATGAATTCATTTTTTAAATATATATCGTAGATAAAATAAGAAATATATTTTGAAATAAGGCCAATAATTATTCTAATTAATAAAAAGTATAATGTAATAAAAAGAAAATCAATTTTGAATCATTTAAATAAATAATGTAATAATTGTTTAACAGTGGACAGGAAGTGAATGGATTAATAAATTGAAATATTTAATTATATATTATTTGAATATTTAAATAAAATATTAATATAAAAAAAAAAATGAAAATTGACAAAGAATAACCTGTTGTATATAGATTTGAATTTATTAAAAATTTTAATTCTAAACAAATTAAATAAATATTTAAATGAATTACTGACCTTAAAAAATGTAAATAAATGAGATGAAATATAAAAAAGATAATGCTGAGTCGAATGAATTGTGGCGGGTTTGGAACGTCAGAAAAGGCAGAGATGTGAAAAAGAGACGAGAAATTTAAAGCAAAGAGGGCAAATTTATAATCTAGTAGAGTCAATTTCGGAATACCAAACCAAAATATGATCTAAAATAATATATTAAAATAAAAATAACTAATTTTACAGATTAAAAAAATAATATTTAATTAATATTATCTAAAATTAGAAATGAAGAAAAATAAATAATATTTCAATTTAAAATAACAAATGAAATTTATAAACTTCAAATTACTAAACCGCGAAATTTTAACAATATTTCGTAATTTTTTTATTTTATTAAAGAGCTGATTTGTAGACGAGATTAAAGGGAGAGGCTTCCTAAAGATGATTTCACTTCTCAGACAGTTTCCAATTATAACAAAAATATAATATATCGTAATAATAACTTTTTCTATGGAAAGGAGCTGGAATCCATCAATTAGAAAGAAGTCAAGACAATGTCATTTTTTGAAACATTTAATTGATGGAGCATTTTTATTAATTATTGAGTACATAACTTTATTTTTAGCATATCCAAATAAGAGATTGCTCACTTAAAAAATGAGATAATCTCACTCAATCGCAATTATTAATGAGTTATCGTCATCAGTAAAGTTAGTTTTAGAAATTTTCTTTAGGAAAAATTATATTTTATAATATTGAAACTTGAAAAGATTATTTTGAAATTTAATTGTTATTTATTATTTTACTAATAAAATAAATGAATTAAGAAACCAGAGGAGTGGAAGGGAGAATGGCATGTATTTTGTATAGCATACAAATAACGGAAAGCAATCAATTAATGAATAAAATGGACTAAAAATGTATTATTTAATAAGTTCAAAAATTCTTAATTATGAGTTTTAAATAAAATAAAAGCATTATTGACCGTTATTTGGGGGTAAACCCCCAAGTGACACCACTCAGTTTATCTAAAGAGTATTCTTTTTTAATATTTACCAGGCAATGGAAAATCAATTAATTGATTAAAATACATACGTAAATAATAAAGCTATTGGAATTTTAATGATTTTTAATCAATCATTTTATATGACTCGGGAATAGCAGCAGATGCAACCTACATCGTAGTCCGGAGGGAACAATTTCTTAATCTAGTAAAAATTGATAAAATCACTTGAAATAGCCCTATTAATTACTCATTATTTAAATTCATTGCTTTTTTACGAACTTAAACGAGCGATCAAATTTGCCGACCACTTATTGACAAATTGAAAACCGCCCCCTTTACAAGGCTTGAGACTTAAATGGGAACCTCAACAATGTTTATCAAAAATTCAGTTCTCGACTTTTAGGTTTATGTGTCTGAAATTTCAATACAATGGAAAAATTATTTTTGAAGTTATCATGAGTGAAAGAAATTACCATAGGTATCATTCAAAAGGTACTGAAATGGATTCATGGGACTAAAAAGAAGTAGTATTAGTAGTAGTATTTTATTTTTTTGCGATTACATTACTTTACTTATTTAACATTCGATTAGTCGGCAAAGTTAAACATATTTATTATTAACGGTATAAAGGTCTTTTCCAAAGTTTGTAAATAAATTTGATCTTCAAGTCAGAATTTTTTGTACTAATGTTTTAATAGAAAAAAATAATTGTTATTTAAGTATTTTATTTAAATTATTACCGAAATTAAATGGCAATTTTATATATTTAATAAGATAATAAAGTTTATTTAATTTTCAAATATTTGAAAAAATCAAAATACAACTTCTCTAAAATGCCCTATCCAAATTTAAAGAAGGAACATGATATAATTAAGATGAGCTTAAAAGGAGCCATTAAAAAAAAAATTAATAATAATAATAATAATAATAATTTCAAAAAAAAAGTAAATTGGGAAAAATAATTTTTTTTTTTTAGAAATTTAAAAATCAAAATTCCCTCTTCCTGATGAAGTGAAAATTTTGAATTGCTCTTCTTCATTTGGATGAGTAATTGGGTATTTCATGTAAAATATTAAAAATAAATTGGTAAAGGGTCATATAAGGGATCAATAGACCTTGATCGATCGTTAAGATAGGTTACTTTTTCTAGAAGAGTATAAAGGGCGAAGGGCAAAATACACAAAAGTGGAAGACCTTCGCAAAAACACGTCACTTTTACGTCCCTTTTATTCGGAGATCCCTCTTGAGATATTTTGCTGAGTCAACATGAAGAAATAGAACGATAAGCATGTAATTATTTGCCTTATTTGATTATATAAGAGATAATCATTATTTATTAACTTCACTTATTTCATTAGATTCAACATTAGTTGAGAAGACTCCCTTCAAAAGGCAACACTAATACTTGTTATTTTTCAGGAACTTAGAAATCTTCGCTCTATAATATATTTTTATAAAATAAACTTTCATATTATTTAAATGGACGAAATACGACATAGAAAAGTAAGTAATATTTATAATTTTTATAAGATAACCTCAAATAATTTGCTTGTTTTTATATTTTTAGAGTATAAAAAATGATAGAATGGCAAAAAATAACGTGCAGTATAGAAGCTTGCAATCTAATAAAAACCAGAAGAAATTTTATATTTTCTCATTCCTCGTTTTATTTGGTTGTTTTTATGGTAATTAAAAAAAATTTCATTCTTATTAACTAACCTTAACTTGCGAAATGAATGAATTCTACTTATAATTTTTAAGAAATTCTTATGATTAATTATTAGTTTTATTAGAAAAAATTTTATATATAAATAAGGACGTCTTGTTTTGTAATATTTAACCTAAAAGAATTGAGTCCTCTCAAATAAAGATCATGGCCTGAATATATGAAGAATTATTTAGAAATAATCCTTTTAATTTGGAAAATATTTTTAATATTTAATAATTTAATATTTTAATTTAAAAAAATTTATTCTAACTGAAAAAGTTATCAGAAATATATTTATTTGTTTATATTTTTTTTTAATATAAAGCCGGTTATGCTAGCTGCTAGCAAACTAGAGGTTCCCTTTCTTAACTCAATCAATTCAGCTAAATCTTCGATATTAAAAAAAAAAAACATGTTCTATATTGATATACAGTATTGGTGTTTGATGCAACATTTTCAAAGATAATTCCCCCCAGGGTTGATCGTCTCTCTTAAAAAGAACGAGTTCCTTGAATATATTATTACATTCTCCTAAAATTTATTCTCTAATGATTTGTTGAATGAATTTTCATTCAAGATGATTGAATGATATCAAGGATTGGTTCTATCTGATAGAAATCTTCTACCAAAACAAATGGGATGCTTGCCAAACCCACTTTGGCGACTTTTGAGATGGATGTAGCAAACTAAATTAAATACTAGTATTCCTTTTTTCCTTCAATAGCTAAAATTTACATAACACTATTAGGCAGATAAAAGATTTTATAAAGCTCGTATCTGTGTATTAAGCGGATGGGCAGGGTACTTATTACCTAATAATATTACTATACTACTTTGTTGAAAAGATAAATGCCTCATCTCATATCTCATTAGCAAAGTAGCATATTTATTTTTACCAAAAACAAAAGGACCAAAAAAAAGGTTTTAAAAATTCTTTTTAAAAAATACTTAGTTCATATTGTTTACTGCGAAGTGTTGTCCTTCAAAAATGCAAATAATATTTTAAATTATGCCCATCCAAACACAAACTCAAATCGCAAATTGTTTTATCTTAAACGTGTTGTTGTTACTAAGTTGTTGACTGGGTTTCACAGTCTAAGGGATGTTATTTGAAAACGACCAACTATTTCAAACAAAGTCCTACCAGTCGATAATATTTAAATAGAAATATTAACATAATTTAACCAGAGTAATGTCAAGTTTTTTAATATTTTGGATAATTCTTTTATTTTCATTTTTATACCAAAATGCTGTATTTGAGCTTTTAATTATCTAGTTTATTTATTTTTAAAAGAATAAAGAAATTAATTATATGTTGAATTCATTCATAAATTAATATAATTAATTAATTAATATATTATATATATTAATTAATTAATCAAAATTATGCATCATAAATTATTAATTAATTACAATTGTTTTACTTTTCATTTATTTACAGGTTTTATCTATAGCGGATTAAATAGCGGAACATATAGACATGTTAAGGGTATTTTGGACCAGGCTGGCCTCGCATTGGGCCTCCAGAAGAATTTCCACGCTGTTATCATTGATGCTGGAAGTACTGGTTCCAGAGTACTTGCTTTTACATTCCACAAATCTCTTGGTATTTAATCTACTTCCTACTCCCTAATATTTAATCAATTATTACTTAATAATAAGTACTAATTAATTCGTTTAATATTTGAAAGGTTAATGAAAATTTTTTAATTAAATATTTGATAATCTATATATATTATATATATAATATATATTCTATAATAGCGGATTGTCCGACTATCTGTTACGTTCTGTTTGAGAAATTTCCCGATGGAATTTCGAAATGAAATTTTGCAACCTTATAGAGTCCAAGAAAAATAGTCGGGTCCTCAAATTCCCATTCGGGGGCCTCAAAAAATTTTTGAAAATCCAATATTTTTCTATTGAAAAGCTTTGAATGGAATTAAAATCTATCTTTTCTTAAGAAAAATCAAAACTAATTAATTAATTGCTATTAATAAGATATCAATAAATAAAATAAATAAATAAGGACGGAGTCTAAATGGCCTAAGATGCCGAAAAAGACTAAAAAAAATCTCACAAATGAAAAATACTTTAATAATTCGTGGATGCCCGTCCATGTAGGCTTACATACAAAGTGGCCCCGATAAGTCTCCCTCTTATATTTTCTATATGGGTTTTTAATTGCATGCTGGGATAACAAATATGGAAAAAAATTTTATGGTAAGCAAAATAATTCGTTTAGAATAAATTACATATATCCGACCCTGATTTTGATACATAATGATGATAAATTTAAAAAAAATATATTTTAATAATAATAACATTCCTCTATCAAAAATAAAATTTTTATTTTATTTAATACGATTTTTTTCAAGTATTCTTATCAAGATTTTATTGTTTATCGCAAGTATTTGAATATTTCATCATTCAAAATCATTATAATATTGTAATTGTTTGGAGTGAGCATAAAAGGATTATAAATTTTATTTTATTTTATTTTTTATGCCAGCATGTCCAAATGAAGTAAAAAAAAAAAAAAAAAAAAAAAATACTATAATTAGGATTTCAACGTTTGTTCCAAGGCTAGTTTGTTTATCATCATATATTATCAATTTAGGAAATCATTTGTGAGATGATTTATTTATCTTAAGAATATTTAAATAATTTATAAATCACAAAAAATAATTCTATTTTATTCTAATATTTCCAATACGGAGCTGGATCAAATTTAAACCGACGATAATTTTTAATTTTTTATTACAATATTATTTAACAAGATTTTTTCGCATAGTTTCACCTTTTTCAATGAATTTTTGTTAGATGATCTTAAGTTTATTATTCATTTATCGTAGAATGAAGGATGACTAGTCTGTAGACAATTGCCCTAAGACTTGTTTATCCTCCTCTTCGACTTTGGTGTATCATATTAATCTGCACAATTTAACAATAAGAGTCTAAGAGCGTCAGTAAACAGCATAGCTGCTGATGCAAAATTTGTCCTCTTTTATTATTCTTCAGAGGAATAAAAAACTTCGGATCCATTGCAAAATATTCATAGAAAATTTTTTTTTTAATATGTTAAATTAAAAATTAAACTTGGTTTGTTTTTAATCCAACTAGCATATTGTTATTATCATAAAAAATTTTAATTGTATCATGCTTCAACTATGAGGATTAAAATAATCACTAATTTATTTTTGTTTTAGATAATAGTTTGAAATTGGATAAAGAATTATTCGCACAAGTCAAACCCGGATTATCGTCCTTTGCTGAAAATCCAGAAAAGGTGAAATAGATTACATATTTATAATAATTAATAATAAAATTTAAAATATTTTTTTATTTGTAATTTTTTAGGCTGCCGAAAAAATAAATCAATTATTAGAATTGGCAAAAGTGGAAATCCCAGAATCCAGATGGAAAGAAACCCCTTTGAGCTTAAAAGCCACAGCTGGTCTTCGTTTATTACCAGAAAAAAAAGCTCAGGCTCTTCTTGACGAGGTAGATAAATAGATAAACCATTTCCATATATGCTTATCTCACCTATTTAATATTTTAAAATTTGAGAAACAAAAACCAATAGATATATATATAATATAACTATATGTATATATTTAATCTACAAATGTGAATATACCTAATTATGCTACGCAGGAAATAGCAGGGATGCACTTTTATCTCCTTCGTATGTTGCTATACATCATAAAAATATAAAATAACATAAATAAACTGCAACTTCTCTCTTTATCAAAAGTTGATCAAAATGAGATATTTATGTTGGCTGCTGAAATATGAATTTTTATAACAATAAGAATCAATTTAATATAAATGGCTCTTCACGAGTTCATTTATTGACAAACCGACATAATTTGCATAAATTTTAAACTAATTATTTATTAAATATTTGTTTTTATGATTTTAGGTGAATAAATTATTCAAAAATTCGCCGTTTTTAACAAATGAAAATTCTGTCGCTGTTATGGATGGAGTTGATGAAGGATTATTTTCCTGGTTTACCGTCAATTTTTTATTAGGTATGATTATAATAAAAAAATAAATAAATCATTATTAAATTACTATGTTAATAAAAAAAAAAAATAAAAAAACGTGTAAGTAAATTCTGAAGGCTCAATATTTATTACATCACTCGGCCCACGATTTAATCCATAATTGGAGAAACTAAAAAATTTGATTATTCATATTATCATATAAAAACTTTCACTTTTTATATCCTTAATTCGGTATCCGCGTAGAGATGGGTATATCCCAGCCATAGAGAGAAGATGGAAAAGACAGGTATAAAGGAGGGAGAAGAAATACCATTCCTATTTAACTCATGTTTCCCACGGATGTGAGCTTAAAGTGAAAAATTTTAATATATATAAATTTAATGAATCACACTGATATAAATTTTAAATAATCATTAGATTAAATATTGGCACTGACGATATTGTTCCAAATTTGTTATGATAATTTAATTTAAAAAATTTTTTAGATTAGATATCTTATAATAGATGGATTATTTCGGTCTGAAAGGTGATGAAATAATCGTATTAAAGTCTTCAGAATCTATTAATTATGAAAAATTTCATAATTTTTTAAATAAAATTATAATTATATTTTCGTCCGAAATTAACCAAATATTCAAAATTCAAGAAGAAAAATATTTTAATGAAATGATAGCTGCATTCCAACTTTAAAAAAATTGTTATATACATATTTCGATCAATAAGTTTGTTTTATTTATTATTCTTGAATAAAAAACCAATTCGCAGTTTATTATCTAATAGGCCTGACATGCAAGAAGATTGTTTGAAGATTGTATGAAGTCTATTGTTGAGAACTTCTAAACACTAATATCAGCCACTTTTTGAGCATCATTTTTTTCCAAATTAATTAGTCTGACGCCCAAACATTTTCAGTGAAATATGATTAATTTGTGGAATTGTGACATCATATAAATATATCATATATATATAATTAAATATAAGAAAATAAATGTTAGCCATAAAGACTGTTGACCAAAAAACTATTGATAAATATTGATAAAAATGTTAGGTGAAAACGCATGCAATTAATTTTGTTTCAGATCGACTTTCTGGTAACGAAATTAACACTGTTGCTGCTCTCGATCTTGGTGGAGGATCAACTCAAATAACATTTGCTCCTGATCCTTCTACTCTTAACCAATATGAATCTCGATATTTACATGATATTTCTGCATTCCATCACAAATTAAAAATTTATACTAACAGGTATATAAAATAAATATTCAAATGAATTATAATATTATTTAATAAGTAAAAATTTAATCTTTTATTTTTTTGAAGTTATTTAGGTCTTGGGTTAATGGCGGCAAGAAAGGAGATTTTATCTCATGGAAATGAAGCGAATTCTGTGATTTTAAGAAGTGAATGTATTAATCCAATCATTAATACTAAATGGACATATGATAGCAAAACATACACAGTAATGTAAGTAATTTAATTTTTAAATCTTGAAAAACAGTCTACAAATTACGAAAATTCTGAAATTTTTAATTTTTTTTTTATATCCATATTTCGGGACAACGTTCCGAATTACTTAAGTGTTCATTTCTTACTCAAATATGGTAAAAAACAAAACCCTCAATATCTTATAATATTAGCTTCCGGTTTTTATGAAAAATATTAAAAAGTATTGTTGAGAACTTCTAAACATGTCCCATGTTTATGGTTAATGGTTATCCAGCATTTACTCCAACCATAACAAGGATTTGGGG
>JAAAKE020128571.1:0-28942 GCA_010014785.2 Anisolabis maritima | reverse complement strand
AAACTTATTAAAGCCTTTGGGAAACTGTTTGAGGTTTATATAAATGGGGAGAAAAATAAAGAAAATGAGAGAGAGAGCCCAAAATACCCTCCTAAGTTTAAGTGAAAATGTAAGTGTAAGTGTAACAGCGAAGCTTAAGCTGCTTCGAGACACGATTGCTCTGGGGCTGCGCCTCTAAGCTTGTTCCAAATTGAAACAACCTGGATTATAGGGAAGAGCCGAACTTGCTGCTAGTGCGAAAAACGGGAAATTTATTAATACAATTTCGCCCCTTGAAGAAGGATATTAAACAAATACCTGTCCGTTCAAATTGAATCAACAATATTACGTGTGAGCAAATCCAAAAACAAAAATAAAATTCTAACCAACTACTAGAAACAAGTATATAACAAAATCAATAAAAAAAAGTAACTATTTCAGTAGCCTTGTACAAGTAGAACAAAACCAAAAAGTTGCAATATCATCAAGGAAGAACATAATCTATTTTAATTTCAAAAAGCCAAATGGTATGGATCCGATCACGCATGCTCTAAAGAGATTTAATAACTGCGCATGCGTGGTCCGCTCTGGTGCAATGAAACGAAAACGCCTTTATTAGATGGTGGTTTGGGTTGCAGCAACTTTTCGGCAACCAAACACGATTTAATTTTAATTTATTTTCTCCATTATAAAATTTTTACCAGAGTATAATATTAAGAATAAAAATTTAATATAAAAACGAACTTCTTTTTTTTTTTTTCTTAACCGTTGTACCCTAATTTTAGAGTCGATAATTCAAATACAGATATGACAGAAAGAAGCAAGCCGGTCCGTGGAACGGCCTGACAAAGGGAGAGAAGTTCGGCATAAAGAGAGCAGAATAAACGTCACTCTTCGCTCAGGTAACTTGTAGTCGCCATTCATATATTCACAAGGCCTGAACCTTGAGTGTAATTGAAAAACGAAGATATAATGAATTATTTTTGAAATTAAAAAATAAATTGTATCTGATATATTTTAATTCATGATTTTTGAGGCCATATGCCTTAATGATCGCCAGTAAAAGTAATAATCTTTTAAAACTCTGGGAGAACAAAAGCTATAAAATTTTTTTATTATATTAAATGATGGCGATTTCTTGGGCCTTAGCTCCTAAATTGTTTTGTGTAGTTATTTATTCTCTAGAGTTGTGATGACCGTATGAATCAGAGGTGGGCAAACTACGATCTATGCGGCCCGCGAGGTTATGTAGAAATATTCTGTTCTTTTTTTTTTTTTTTTTGGCCAACAAGCGTTCTCATGTATGAACTTCATTAAGTCGAAATTAACTAAGAGTCTTAAATCCGTGTTACGCATTACGACAAACAAAATGATTCCTGATTACAACGCACTAGTGAAAACTGCACAATTGCACTCATCTCATTGTTAAAGCCGATTCTATTGTTAGTTTCATTAATAAATTGTCCATGTCGTATCTTAATTAAAAACATTTTGTATATGCGGCCCTCCAGATTTAGTATCAACGTCCACGAGGGGTTTTAATGAAAAAGTTTGTCTACCTCTGGTATGAATTGTAAATATAATTAGAAATAGTCGAGCCAGAGGGCTGGTTTCTTTTTAATTCTTACATTATTAAAATTGTTTAAAAATAAATCACAACAATTTGCTCAAAATAATAACATTTTGTTGTATAAATATATGTGCATTTTCTAATTTAGGTCATGCATTCTAATTAATAATAACTTGATTGTGTTTAAAAGCTGTGAATTTCATTTGAAAGGTCTCTTGTTTCATTTGCCAAGTTTTCAAGAGTCATTTCAATGACGGTAGCACAGGGACGGGGAAGGGCGGGCGGAGAGGGAAGTAGTTTATTGAGGACATCAACATTTATTTACCAAAGCTGACAAACAACCATCTGTCCTCAAAGGTCTCTGGAGATGAGTTCAATTTCTCTAGTATTCTACAAACACTTCTCCGTTCCCAAATGGTCAAGTGTCTTTTGCATATCTTTCAAGTTCTCAAATATTCTTATGATACGAGTATCAAGGAGTAAAAAAAAATATTTAAATCTATTCAATAAAAAAAAAAAAAAAATCGATGCAATAAAAATATTTTTTGGATTGATTAAAAAATTCGAACGTAACAATGTCCCCCCAGCAGTTTGCGTCTTTCGCTACTTATAATTTCTATTATTTTATTTAATATAATTTCATTACTAGGCTAAGGGGAAGTGCGGACGACTGCAACGTTGCCAGTTGTTGCGTCACTGTAGAGGCGTATGCAAGGAGGGGATAAAGAGGATAAATACCCCTTATTTCTTAAATTTGTTTTATACTCTTTTTCGGCTGCAATGGCCATTTAGAGTTTTATAAATTTTCTCTATATATAATTTTAATATTAAATGTCGATTGTTTCCGTCGTGTGTTCATTGTTGTTTATTAATATGATATTATATCATATATATCAATAAATATATATATATATATTATATTCATTAATCAGCTCCCCTATTATTTTAGTCAGTGACCGACTGGGTGGGAGGTTACGATAGTAACTTTACTTAGGGCGCGCACTGAGTAGTCGGCTGAACTGTCTATGCTCAACACTGGAGTTTAAAATTGTTATGCTTATCCAAATTATCAGCTGTAATTGAAAAAAGATGTTTTATTTGGCAACGTTTTGGCCTCAAAAAATATGAAATATATAAAAGTTAAAACATAAAATAATCGATATGAATTATAAAAATAACATGAGCAACAAAAAATATGTATATATAATAAATATATATACTATCCCCCTGAAAAGTAAATGGACAACCTGAATCTTTTGTTTTGTCTTAATGGATAATGAGATGTCCTACTTGTGGTCCGAAAACTTTAAACTTACTAATAGTTAAAATAATATTAAAAAATTTGAAAATTTTGAATTTCATCTCTTCTAATTATCCATTAAGACGACGCAAAAGATTCGGGTTGTTTTACTTTAGAGGGGGATAGTATAAATTTCTATTTTTGAACATATATAAAAATATTGATGGGAATTTTATAAATTATGTCGATCTTTTAGTTTTAAGTTTTATTTAGAAGGAAATGGGGAAAGGCAGCCAAATAAAGTCTTTTCAGTCACAGTGAGGTCTCAAGGCTTTTTTGAGACCAGTGAAGGCACAAAGTTACATATGCCGAAACGCTGCTAAATAAAAAATATATTTTACGGCCTATAATTATTTTTTCGTCAAAACTAAAGTTACATTAAATAGAGTCTGAATTCTATTTCTATTATGTCACCTGAACCTGTGAAACATTCTTTCTGATACACCGTATATAGGAATATTGATTTTTGCCAATTGTCAATTTGCCTTATTAAAAATTATTACTTTAAAAATTTTTATAATTAAAAACATTTTCGGTTTTTGTTTGGAGATTATTATTAAATTTAAATAAACATAAGCAGAAAACTTTCTTTTTTTTTGTTACTAATCAAAATTTAATAATATTTATTTAATTTATAACTCCGGTTCAATTTTAATTCAAACGAATTAATTTTTTTTTATATATATTTATCAATGGCTCTTAACCTTTATAAAAATAAATTTATTATTTTTAAATAATTTTTTGCCAATATCGCGTTTCGAAATGGAAAACATCTCCAAAAGAGATGCGAATCCGTGCCTTATATATTTTATTTGACAATGGAAGTAATTTAATTTGAATTCTTTTTTTTTTTCTGATGCTTGATTTATTCTTTCCAATCAAATCATTTTATTATTATGAAACATAAATCAAAAAAGAATAATAATAATAATAATGAATTTTATTTATTATTAAAAATGAAAACAAAGGTAAAGGTCCTGTTTTTAATTAATATATTAGACCAATTAACCGAGAGGATGTGGAAGACCGCGAAGGAAATTAAGATAAAAAAAAAAGATTTATTTCGGACTAAACAATAAAAATCCATATTATTAGTATATTTTCCAATATACTGCATTTAGTTTCTAAGCCACCATTATCTAATATTAATAATACCAATCGAGAGGCAAAGAAAAATTGTCCTGAGAATGGTGACGCTTAATTCCCGAAACGTCAATAGAGTATAAAATTTTCATTTCCTTCGAGTTGATTAAAATAATACACTTATTGTTTTTCGGGCCACCCTGTATATTTACACCAACAATTTTATAATTCCCTATTTTTAAAAACAATTTTTTTTTAAATTTTTTTTTTGACAGAATGACAAACCGCGCGCCTCCATCTGTCAATTTTGCCCCCGCGCCCAGATTCAGCGTTACTCTAATCTCAAAGCCAACATGTTGTTGACCCGACGGCAATTGTCAACTGTTTCATGAAATCAATATATTCCTGCGACTAGAATGCAAAACTTAGTGCTCATGTGCGGCAGATATATAATAGTTTCGAGGCTAACCAAGTGATAATTTAAAGGAGTATAAGGGGCAGGGGGGGAGGCATTAAATTTCAGTTTGAGGACAATTATTAAAATAAATCAAGTTTTGAGAATGGAATAAATTTATTAATTACTAAATAAAAAAAACAAACTTGATTCGTTCCCGTCCGCAGGTTGTATCTCGAAATCCCGTTTTCAATTAGTCCTTTCCCAGCCTTGAAATTTTTGGGGAAAAAAATGAAAACAATAGTGCATGCATTTTTTGTAGAAAATATTCGTCTTATTTAATTATTTAAGATTTTTATTATAAGCAACTTTAAGAAATTAAAACTGCATCTTATAATTTAATAATTTTTTGGTGCAATGAATTAAAATTACGAAACGGGGCATGTCTTATGACGTTTTTCATTTATCGAAAGAGCGATACCAAAATGGTTCTAATCTAAAATATGTATTGTAATTGTCAGTAACGTAACGATATGCTGAAAAAATAAATAACAAGAAAGGTAAAATAAATATTAGCTTATGCCCTTCTTGCCTAGGAGCTTGCCCTATTGCCCCTATTGTTACTTCACTGGTAATTGTAAAAGTTCATAGATGTAATTTTGAATCTAGAGACCAGAAGGGGGTGGAGAAAAATAAGTTCGTGTATCAAGCGGTTCGTAAGTCGAGGGGCACTGTAATATTATACATGTTTAGGAACATAAAATTACACATATTAAAAATAAAATCACATCAACCTTAATTAAAGAAAAATAAAATAAGTATTGTACATGATATGAATGAGAATATTGAAAATTTTTCAGTAATTTAATTTAATAATAGAAACAAAATAATTGATTTAATTTTTTTTTTCATTTCCAAATGTTCACGTGAGGCAAGTGCCTCGTTTGCCTCATCTTTGTCCCGGCTCTGCCCTGAGGATGCTTTTATCCAGCACCGAAAAATAAATTATCCTCATCTACTTTTAATAATACTACTTCATTTTTGAATGAGAGGTCATTAGAAAACAAAATTTTTCTAATCGTTATGACATGTGCAGATAGAATAGAATTTCTCAGGATACACAAAGTAAATCGATATGTGGCGGGATCATAGAGCGTAATCCTATTCATTCAGCGGAATAACGATCCCTATACTAATACGTTTATTTCACTTGACCACTTTTACCACTAACAAGGAAATTTAATGAATTATAAATTTCCCTTCATCCTATATTTTGATTATTTAATTTGTTTGTTCATGTTGAAATTAACATAGCTTTTAAGCTAACAAAAATCGTGTTTCGGCTAGTTTTGTAATTATTAGGATAAACGATTTTGGATAATCGCTCTTTTGTTTCCCAAACACAGAGCTTCCTTTCGGACGCGAACGGGCCGGTGCATCGTAAGGTCTGCCCTTTCTTATTTGAAAGTAACTACTTCATTTTTGTCCTGACCCTTGGGGTAGAGGTAGAGGTCTTGCCTCACCTATCAAAGCTCAGTGCTGAGCGACAAAAATTCATTTTGGTTACCAATTAATGTAGATATAAGGACGGAGTCGAAATGGCCGAAAAATAATTTAAAAAAATTTCATTTTTGTTTGACCTTTTATAAATATTATTTAGCAATTGTGTTATGTATTTTATTTTTATAAAATATCTTTTATAATTTTTGAAATTTTCTTCTTCCAGGAGTCATTCTTCTTGATTTCCCGTTGCGTTAAAATTGTATTAATATTATAACTAAAAAAATATCTATAATAAAAGTAATCCAACAGAAATTTTACTCAAAATCTTTTTCTCTAAAATAGCCATAAAAAATACAAAGTCACACACTTCCGGTTTGATGATATACACCAAATGTTGTCTAACCATTTATTTATACATTTTATTTTACCTTATTTTATTATATATTTGATTTGTTTCAACCTTTTTTTGTTATAAATTTATTTTATTTTGTTCTTGGACTTGGGCTGGGGGGGGGAGCTGAATGTCACTCCCCTTGGTTTTCCTACCTAAATTTTATTAATACTATAAATAAAAAAATTTTCCCCATTTTATTTTTTTCTAATTCGATACAAAACCATACTTCCGGTTTGATGATAGTTGCCAAATATTGGTAATAAATAAATCTATATTTTGAAGTTAATTGGTCAAGTGAAAGCATGAGAAATTTGAAAATGATAATAGTCAAATTGTGTTGTATTTTTATGCAAGGCCGCAGTGCTTGTTTATTAATAAAAGATAAATAATATTTATAATTTTTTGCACAAATTTAATCAACGGTTCTCTGGTGTGATAACCCCTAAATTAGAATTCGAAACGGTCATATATTTATCTAGACAATCAAGCATATGGCCAAGTTGCAGTTTGTCACGGACGGTAAACAACATGCCAATCGAGTGGACAAATTTTGCATTACAATTACTTGCCATGCGTTGTGCTGTGTGCATATCCTAATTCGATCAATGTTTTAGTTGCGAACAGCAATCACGACGGCTAATTTAAATATTAAATAACGATCCATCAATAGAAGAATGACGTCTCATTTAAATTAAGATGGCATTTGATGTCTTGCCAGCAGCCAACTTAATTTAATGGGCAATTTTATTATTTCCTAATGCTTGAATCTTTATAGAAATGCTATTATTAGAATTAATGCCAATTCTCAAAGATGTATTTTGTTAAATTTAAATTTCTTTTCTTTCCAATTTTTTTTTTATCCAATATTCATTTTCGTTTCAATTAATTCTTGGTGTCAATCTTTTCTACACTATTTTTTTTTTAACTTTAATATAAAAAAGTGGGTCTCTATTGTGAGTGAATGGGTGCAGAAGCAGCTATTGTTATCAAAGTGGGCGTTATTGTCATTGAAGGGCGGCTTCATTGTCAGGGCACGTCCTCTATTGCTAATATGCCTAGTTTCAGATTTGTATGACCCGCCCCTCGCAAAAACAACCCTCGTCCCCTGAGGCCTAAAAATAATGATGCAAATCTCATCCTCAGGGACTCGAAATTATTGGATTAATTAGATCAAAATAAATAAATATCAGGAGAGAAGGGGAAATTAAAAAATAATTTTTTTTTTTTTTTGTTATTATTATACTAAACCAGGATTGCAATTTTGTAAAAAAAAATTAAATAATAAGACCTATTCATTTGGTTAGTTATTAATATTCGCTAGATGCCTTGTAGCGGATGATTATATTTTCAAAAAAATTTATATATGAATGAATGAATATGATTCCCTTAAGGCAAAAAAAAAAATTGATTTTTAATAAATTAATAAAAGTGAGATTTAAATAAAGTTATCATTAATTAATTAAATTATACAATATAATAAAATATACATATTTTTGCTTAGAGATTGTTCCTATACTATGATAAACATATAATTAATATTTATTAATTAAAAATTCTGAGTGCAGTCCGGGTTTGAACCCGGGGCTCTCGTATTCCATGCGAAAGTGTTAACTACTACACTACTCTGTGATGCGTGATCTAGTTAGATTGCTTATCTTAGAAGAAAATGATAGCAGCCAGATGAATAAATGTATTTATTTAATTGTCAACGTTTCCCTTCATAAGGCCCTATGATAGTACAACATTATTTTATAAATAATATTGTAATAATACAATATTATTTATGAAATAAGCATTCCAACTTGTATAATATCTAATAATTAATTGTATCAATATTTTTATATAATTAAAAATCTTATATTGTAATATGTTTGTAAACTGTGTGTTTCCCTAACTTTCCACCCCTACGTACCCCTTTAAAATATTTTTTTGGGCTGCGTACCTCCTGTAGAAAATTCTGGTATATACTACCTTCTGTGACGTATTTATTGACTTATGCAATATGTACAATGGCACTACGCAACTGAAGTAATGTCAATTGGATCATCATATTCAGCAAAACAAACAGTTAAATTTGATAAAATTTATAGTACGTCAAAAAAAATCCAATACTAAAATAAATATAAATTGTAACGGTTTTTATTTTGCAATAAATATTACCCTAAATATTTTTAAAAGGTAGAAGTATGTGCCATTTAAATACATTGAATTTGTACTTTTCTTTCTTTTTTTTTTTAATTGGGAATTTTTTTTTAATTCGCTGCGTACTCCCTACAGACGTACCACCAGAGGAACGCATACCTCGCTTTGGGAAACACTGTCCTGAACTACTCAAACGTTTGGATGAACGTATAATAAATTAGGTAATCCTTAAGATTTATTCATCATGGGGATTTCATTTTGAGATTTTAAGAATTCTATAGAAAAGAAGGACGGCGATTCGTTGCCATGGTAACAAAATATAATTTTTTTAAATAATAGGTTTTATAATAAACAAAATTTAATTTTTTTTTTATTTTGTATTATTTTATTATCAGGCTAAATTCTGAACGAAAAAATGAATGGTACCAGTCAGAAAAAAAAATTTTGTCACCAAATAAAATCCGGTGTTCCAGCACTTCCTTTTATCTAAGTAGCTAAGATCTAAGAGCGGTGTGATGTGCGTTTAATCATACCAGCTCTTTTTAATTTTTGAAACCTACAAGAGAAATTTTAATAAAATTTATCGAATAGCGTAGTATCAAAATAATGTTTAATTCTAATTAAAATATAAATTAACAATGATATATAAAACATTTCTATTCTACCTTCCATTTATTTATTTTAAAAAAACCTTTAATTTATTAATTATACTTAATTATTCAGTTGAAAAATCCTCGATCCAGATGTAACAATATTTTTTTTCTCTCAATCCAATTGGTGATTAAGTAGTTAGTAGGCTTAAAAGTAATTTTAATTCAATTTTTTTTACATCTAATTAAAATAAATTGATAAAGGGAAAGGGATGAATTAGAGAGGGCAATCAACAACCGCAGTGTGCAGGAACAAAAAAGCCCAATCGAACTTTAAAATTATTAATTAAACAAATTTAATTAGTATTTCATTTAAAATAAATCATATCATAGTATTTTTTAGATCGTTTCATACCACATTAAGCTTTTTAAATATTATTAACTCCACACTTCTTTATGCTCTTTTGCTTTCTCTTACCTAAAGATATAGGAAACGCAAAAAAATCTAAGTTTAGTTTTCAACGGAAATACACGTTTTGAGGTTCCGTGAGTCTGGGTTTCGCAAAATGGTCTGTGTCTAGGTGGAAAAAAGAAAAAACATCCCTGGCTGAATGTTTATATTTAAACTAAGTACCCTCGTCGCTTGCATCTTGTGTATGAATCAAGCTTGTGAATAAAATCGGCTAACGAGTACTAGTACTTTACTAATGTACATTTTTTTTTTTTGATTTTCTCAAAATTTTCTCTAAGGATTTTTATTAAAATTCATAGAAAAAATTATGTATTAAATGTTTAAACGTTTATCCCCCCTCCCCTCCCATCCTCCTCATCAAAAATGTTTGAGGCCCACTTTACTCTTATAAGTTTTTGGATTTTTTGTTATTTTCTTTTATATTACTCAAATGTTATTGTTTAAATTGGCTGTAAATATAATAAATAAGATAACCTTTAAGATATATTAATAATTTCCATCTCAACATAGTGTAAGGTCCGCAATTTAGGATTTTCATACGTTGCTATGGTTACAAAATATAAATATTTTTAATTCATCTGTTTGATAATAAACGAGATTTAATTGCCAATTTACTTTTTTTTTATAATTATAAATGTTTTCTTTGGAATAAATTTCGAATGAAAAAAATTAATTGATAAGTGACACAAAAATCTCTAAAAATAAAAGATAATATAAAATTGTGAACGGCTACCTAGGGTGTGACAGTACATCACTCACCTTCCCTAGTATGAGAGGCTTGGAGTTGAGTAAAACCTAATCCAGGCCATGTATTTATTCATCACATATCATATGTATAGTTACTCCTCTGCCAAGCAAACGAGAACGGTTGGTAGAGGAGTTTACATAACATTAGTGAGACAGCTATAGGTGTTAAATGTTGACGATCGGGCCCCCGCCGCGAATCCGGCCGATTGATTCCCTACTCGTCGACCGGCACATCCCAACCTTTCAGCAACAAGGCAGTCCGGTTTCATGCCACTAAGGGCGGCGACCACAATGCCCGGGGGAGAAGGTTCGGGCCCGGGGTCAGAGACAAGGGATGATTTACACACATACACAAGCTCACATCCATTCATTGCAATGTTTTTTTTTTTTTTTTAGGTAAGTGGAAATTGTGTGATGTGCAGTCGTCACACCAGATTTTAAACTGTAATCAATTTTTTTCTGATAGTTGAAATCTAGAAGTGGCTGTATGTTTGGACTGAGTGATTAAATTAATAATTATCTTAAACTGAGAAAAAATTTCATTCTAAGTGGAATTTCACCTTTTTTTGTATGAAGAATTTTTAAGTTAAAGGTGTTTTTGTATAGTCCTTATTTTGGGAATAGAGCCAACAATTGTGAGTCTCTTTTTAATTAGTTTACCTAAATATAAAACTTGTACATTTAGAAATTCTACAAACATTTATAAAGGATTTGCATCTGACCTTTGAGAGGACCATTTTCAAACTCTTCTTTTGAGAATTGCTCCTTTTCTCGGGTTACATACGCGGAATTCAAAATATTCTTCCCATTAAAAAAAAAAAAAAAATCAATTCACATTCAGTTCATTGTGAGCCAAGTGTCCGTCCAAGTTACCGGGAAGTTATCGATCTATGAATCTTTCAAAGTATCCTATTTATTTTTATGGCTTCAATAGTAATATTTATTTTGGTAAGAAATTATGACACTCCCGCTTCATTCATTTATGCTATTCTATAAATTCGATGTAAATTATTTGACTGTAACATTATTCTTATATCCAGTAAAATTACCCCAATTTGAAACTGGATACTAAATTTAACAATGATTAAATAACATTACTAGTGACATTGCAATAAAATATCTGATTGATCACCAAAGAACGTTACTATAAAGTCATTTCTATATTATTAGTATAATAATATCATGGATTTGAATTGATTTACTTTCTCCCATTTGATATTTTTATAGACGAAATATTCTTTCAGCAACGAACACCTTTCTTTTTTTCCGCCCAAATAATAAATGTTTTTTGTCAAGAGTTGGCATCATTTATCATTTTTTGTTCTTCTTGAATCTAAACTGAATGCCTCTATCAGAATATAGAGAGTGAACGTAAAGATTTATTTTTACGTTATTTATTCTGGAGAATTAAATTTTCAAATGAATAGATTTTCTTAAATTGAAAATTTAATATTAGAAGTTGATAGAAAATAACTAGAAAGCAAAAAGACAATTAAGAATTTATTTTCATTCCTACTTGATCTAGTGACTTGAATTTTGATTCATACAACACGATTGAGCCAAAGAATCTAATGTGGTGCCAGTAATTTTGTATTTATTTTGTATTTATAGGGTTAATATTTTTTCAACATGAATTTTTGTTCGGGATCACTACAACGATTCCTTGGCAATTCACTTTCAAACCAGTCGTACCTTTGAAGTTTGAGTGAATCCATACACTTGCAGTTGATTCATAGACTTTCAGTTGGTTAGGAAGTTCGATGGTTAGCAGGGCAAATCTCTAACAACTTGTTACAAATCAAATCCCCTCGATACAGTTTCAAACGCTTATGAATAGATCGCTCTCGAACTGTTTGAAAGTGAATATATGCCTATGAAGTAAGGTTAGGCGGAATTTTAACGTTTTTATCCATACATGTTCAAAATTAATATTTCCTTGATTAATTTTTATAAGTTTGAAATGACGGTTAAAGGAAAATAAGGGAAAATAAACAAAAGCAATCCCGTGCTTAGCTGTTCTAATTTTCTTTAAAATCAGTTGAAGCTAAGGCAAAAGCATTGATTGCCTGTTTGCTTCAGAAAGGTTTCTTTGATTAAGATAATATCACATTGATCACATTCATTATTTCTCTAGGAGCTAACTTGAGAATAAACAGTCGATTCTAATATAAACACAGCAGACAAGTCACTTTCAGTGTTCCTTTATCTCTTTGATCTACACAAACATACACCCACTTAGACATCTTTGATGTTATTCCCTTTCGAGGTAAGCCTAAAATCCAAGCAAGCCTATAGTCTAGGCTAGAGTTTGCAATTTTTCTTTGATCCTCAAAGATCAGAATAGCCTCTCTCTGTCCATTTTCCCATTTCCTTTAACAACAACCACTTCATAGTTAGACTTCGACTAAATCCTTTTCAAAGTTAAAAATTCATCATTTTTTTTACTCCTTTTTCTCTTTTAATATAACAATGAAATTAAATAAAATATCGACATGTTTACCGGAGAGTAACTTTGATGTAAAGCTACTGGACTTCCAAGAAGAATTCTTTTTTTTTTTTAAGAAGTTTCTAAATGTAACTTTTTGAAAGTATATGAAAATTTTAATTAGATCTTTTGTATTGTGAATCTAGAAAAGATTTGACCAGAGGCCGTAAAATGTCAAAAATGCATATTCCATATCAGTGGAAATATTTCACCCAAATTTTGTATGTGTATATGTTTCGACGTGAATAGATCTAAAATTTATCTTTTCCCGCTTCTTTTTACATTCCTTTCATTTTTCTTTACAGTAGGAGTTGGCATAACAATATAGATGAGAGCAAGCTGGCCTGTCGTACAACCTCACAGACTGACATATAGGAAGTAAAGAAATGCCAATTTTAGCTTGGGTAACTCGTGATGTTCATCCACAAATTGTAGAAAATCTTATGTTTTATTGTATCATATTCTTTAAAATCTCATATTTTTCTCATAAAAATACAAAGACCCAAATTTCCATTTTTTTCTGGGTACAATCAAAGTTAAAAGGGGAGAGCTGGGCAAAATCTGGTGCGAAGACTTCTTTTCTTCTTTTCCCCAACCTTTCTGGTCTATTTTTATAAAATAATTTCTCAATGATATCCCCATAATTATTTGTAAAATTTGTAAAAAAGGAATAAAATAAGTATTGACTTTTTTCGTATTTTAGATACGATTATATTACTTCTTTATCGTTTGAATCCTTTGACATTTGAAATATATATCCCTACACACACACACACACACACACACACACACACATATATATATATATATATATATATATATATATATATATTTTGTCCATACAAAAAGATCAAGGTAACCCTGTGGCCGAGAGGTTAGAGATATTGACATTGTCAATATTGATAATCTTCAAAGTCAAGAAATGTGGGTTCGAATCCCGGGCAGTCCGATGAAAATTTATTTTAATCAATTGGATACCAATCGATATAAATAAATATGCCTGGATCATTTGTATCGTAATTAAAATAAATGTTTCAAGTCTATATGGCCTCAGATACCAAAAACACTAAAAGAAAGTAAAAAAATTTCAATTATTAACATCTCCATATTAGATAAAGATATAATGATATACATGTATATTAACAATATAGTGATATGGTATATTTTATTTAGCATATATATATATATACTTTATTCGATTAGGGCAAATGTCTGAAGGCGTAAAATTTCCACTTTGAAAATATATATTTATTATTTTTTTTAATCAATCCTCGGTCAATCGTGTTCGAACCCCTTTTTTTTAATCTTAAAAGTCATGCATATTTTCAATTTTTAACGTCATAAAAATCCGGCTTGTGTTATTAAAAATCGAAATCATAGGGATGAGAAAAACTTTTGTTTCCATATTATATTTAAAATCTTAAGGTGACCATATAAATAAAATAAAAATAATAAATTATAATAAAATCACCCGAATCACAATGAATTTTTTTTTTATTTCTTCCTTCTATTAAAACATAACCATAAACGCTCAAATAATATTATATTTCCTGTTATATTGGTTTCCCGGAAGGAGGGTCAACAGTAATAAAGATGTACTTCGTTGTTAACATCAAATATTTATTTTATAATATAATAGCAGAGATTCATTAATGGTTCCTCACAATAAACACAGTATTCTGTAAGTTTTATTAAAATTTCATTTCGCTCAATGGATATACGCCATGGCACGCGGCTTCATCTCGAGCTCCGCCCGGGAATTCTTGGAGGAATGTAGAAATTTTGAATTTATTAATGAAAGAAGAATTTTATTATATCATGATCGATTAGGGCAATTTGATCTAAGTGGAAAAACTAGGAATGGTTAATTCAAACTATTTTAATCGAAATTGACATATTCTTGAATATCAGAGATAAATAAATAAAATAATTATCTATAAAAAAATATTTTTTAATTCTTGGCTTTTAAAAATTTTAATAAAAAATTTTTTAGTCCTCGCTTCAGAGATAAATAATCCTGCGATTGATTGTAATTTTCTCATTAATACGCTCATATTGTCTGTAAAAAGTCATTTAATCATCAAGTAGCTTTAGGCATTTTAAGGACATAAAAAATTTAAACCCATTTAATTTAATATTAAAAAAAAAAAAAAAAAAAAAAAAAAGAATATTTAAAAAAAAACCTCTTTTATTTAAAAATGAAAATAATTTTTTTCATAATATTGCTGAATATATTAATTATTACATATATAATTATTAGTAGATATATTATATATTAAAATAAAAGTGTAGGACCCTCATTGTTTAATTTTCTATAAAATGATATTTTTAAATATCAATGAGGCAAATATATTAATCAATTTTATGAAATTTTTTCCCTCTTTTTGGTGCATTTTTAAACAAAAGCTGTTTTTTTTCCCGCAACTAAAAAAATCACGAAGCCAGAGCTTCTGGCGCTGGCCACTAGAGGCGCTTTCGAAATTTAATTTTTAAATGATTTTTTATTTTTCTAATAAGTTTTTTTTTAATTATTTAATTACTACATTATATTGTCATTGCCGAGATTAAGTATAAAATTTTAGATCTCTAGCTCATCAGTAAATATATTTTTTTTTAATTGACAGACAGAAACAAAGCAAATAAATAAAAAAATTTAGAAATTTGCAAAACCATTGCCTTCTCATCAATGAGAAAATATCAGATGTAGCCTCTCCTCGACTTTTTCCTATACACATATATAGGTGAGTTACCTAGATTTTTAGAAAAACGTTTCAGGTAAAGTACCACTTCCGGTTTCGAGAAATGAACCAAATTTTAACCCTGGTCTCTGATTTTGATATAATAAATGTTTAGAGCATTTGGTTGGTCTCAGTAGAAAAAGGCGTGCTCTTGAGTTATCCTTTTTTTTCTGACTCAGGGAAGTCCAAAATCATCAAAATCTCGAGATCGCATTTTTGGACGAGTACAATACTTTCCTTACTACGTATATGAAAAAGTAATAAGTTTAGCATATTTACCAAATTATGGCCAAGATATAAAAAAAAAATTATTATTATGAGGTTTTATAAAATAAAACTTCTTTTTGCAATCTATGTCTTAAAAAAATTTGCCCAAAATAATCCATTTAGAAAAATAACTAATGTGTGAAACGAGGTCTAGATTATAAATTCATATATACGCCACCAGCTTGACACAACGTCGGAGTCGCGAAATGATAGCTGCAACCTCTCGCCAAACCGCCAAAACGGTGGGTCGTAAGGTTCAGAAACGCTGCTCTATACTCTCCTCTCCTCTACTCTATATTCTATATATTTATGTTTCATTTATTCATATCTTTTTTAAAATTTATTCTTATAGTATTGTTCTGGAATGCTGTTAATCATATTTTTTCTGATCATTGTTAAAAATTCAGAATGTGTTTAGGGTTTTAGTAAAATTTACTTGTTTATTTAGGTCCAATATTTGATCACTCTTAAAACTTTGGTTTGTTTTAGGAAACCCTAACAACGATCCTGTTTAGCAATCTCCAAGTGGAGAGGCTTGGAACACAGAATAGTGGCTTAATTTTTTTTTTTTTTTCAAATCGAATATTTAAATAATTATTCCTCGATACAACAAATACAAATATTTTTTCTTTTGGTTTTTTTGTTCAATGCTAAAATAAACTTAATCAAGAGCAGTTCTCTAAATTCTCTCTGACTATCATTAGCTGATGTTCGGTGAATTTGCAAATTAAAAATGGCAAAATGTTTATTTTAGCAAAAAAAAAAAAAAAAAAAATTCTAATCAAAAACATTTTATTATGTATTGGAAATTATTTTTTTTTTTTTAATATTATTAATATTTAATTTTTGTGCATGGTCAAAGTTTTATCGGAAATTTCCCCAGATGGTGAAATAAAAATTTGAAACTTATTAAACTTGAGAAGCTTTCGAAAAATTTGTCAGATACAGCTGTTTGGAAAAGTTATTTATTATTGACGTAAATAATATTGCTATAAAAATTAAAATACCTCAATGCCAGAGAATTCTTATAAATAGGTTTCTGGGAAGAGTAACTTTTCTGAAAGAGGTTATATATATATTTCCTCATGATCACTCTTCAATGAGAGCATTCGATAATTTTTTACTTAAGTTGAATTTAAGCACGAGCCTTCTTAAGCCCAATGCTTATATTCACTTAATCTTTTTGAAAAATATTCAAATTTACTTTTTTATAAGTTTTAGAAAAAATTCTCAGATCGGCCAACAATTATTTTTCATTATTATTATTATAGTTAAAAAAATTAATAACTTGAATTAATAATGAGTCTAAGGCCAGTAAGGGAAGGAAGAAAGAAAAACGGAGCTTCAGACATTGAATCAGGTTCAGGCTCTTAGGTTCAATCAATTAAGTAAAAAATGTTACATTTGCGAAGACTTGGAAATTTAAACATATTTTAATTGATTGATCTTAAGAATCTGAAGGTGTTTTCGACCAAGGACGGAAACCTCACTCCTGATCGAATAAATTATTTTGGTTGTCTTTATACAATTATTATATTTTACATTATTGTCATTATTAAATTAACAATTGAAATTCTCCTCGTGGAGGTCAAAACTATTAAATAAATAATATAAAATTTTTATTTATTATGGGTAAAAATTGACAAGATAGCAGCTGGCTTGGGATGGAATTTATTTGTAAATTAAAGAAAATCCGCTCACAAAGCAAATAATATAAAATTTTATATTTATCGTTCGAATGTTACTAGGCCAAGACTCCGTGAATTGTAATTAGCTGAGTCAAGAAACAATCAAATAAAAAATTCATTTACTCAAATCGTAATACTTTTTGTCGAATTTATACCGAATAAATTAGAATACATTTTGCTTATATTTCGAATTGAATTTTATTTTTTAATTACTTCTAAAAATATTTCGATGAATATATTTGAAAAATATGGAGATTGTAATTATTTATTTGAAATGACCTTGCGAAAACCAAACCGCTTTCCTAATTATTATTCTTGATTTCTTTCCCACTTATCTTTTTTTTTACCTGTTGCCTCTTAAATAAAAGACAAATAATAAGCAAATTTAAATGCAACAAAAAAGAGGTGCTGAGCAAGAAATCAACATGGCTGCCCTTGATAGACGTGCAATCGGAAATACAAATCCCGAATGGCTCGTGTCTCGCCTGCAATATAAGCTCCGGTCTACGAACGCTGATTAAAACCAGCTTTTATCGCGTTCGTTTAATTATTTCGATTGAGAACATCGTAAAGTCGATATATTCTTTTGGAAGAAACGTTTCGAACGTGAACGTGAGTCTTGGCTAATGGAAATTATTAATTAATTGAAATGAAAACTTAAAAGTTTATTATAGATTCTGTTAAATATTCAAGATAAAAGTGGAGGGGTCTGTTGAATATTCAGAAAAACAGAAACATCTAAAAAGAATAAAGACCATATAAAAAGGCCGCTCCTTTTTATAATGGAAGAAGAAAAATTTTTTAAATTATCAAATTCTAGATTCACTTATTTATTATTACCCGAAAGGTGTACAGATGAATGCTGAAAGGAATATACTTTATTTAATGTAACTTCAGTATTGAACATGTACGTGTAGGCATGGAGTGACTGGAGGCAGAGGGATAAGCCAGCTGACTACATACAACAAAAACTTTGCTATGGTAACCGTCCACGTTGCCATATTATCACAAAAACACATCGACTGCTCCCGCTGAGAACATTATACAATACCGCAGTCGTCCACGCTTCCCTCTACTAAGAGCGAGTCAAACTCCCACTCTTCTTCGCGGAGGCGAGGCACGTGCTTGATGTTGGCGTTTCAAACTGAAGATTTTGACGTAAATTTCTTTATTATTAATTATTAACTCCAAAACCATATAATATTCACAAATGAATATCGGTATATTTATTCTTTATTTAATGCTGAATCCAACCAAATATAGATTATCATAACAGGCACCTTAGAAAAGGTGAAAAAACTTAAAATTTATTTGGTGTTGTTTTAAAGTCCTATGCGGGAGATATTCACGGAATTCCCACCTGATTTTAGAAATATAATTATCTCTGAAAATATTTTAAGTTTATAATTAGTGGTCCACCTTGTATCATTGTTAGTCTTATTTATTGATCAAATATCCTAACAGCGGATGGTTCAACAGCCTATAATTGATTAATAAAATCAATTTCTCGGACCATGTTATTGGTTTTAGATGAGCTTGACAAGCACCATGTCCTGCTGAGGCAAATGGATGGGTTAATTGCCAGAGAGAGAATCTGCAAGCTCTCTCTCTCTCTCTTTCGTTCTCTCTTTGCTATACGCCAAGAGCTAAGAGAAACTCATACACATTTACTAATTGAATTTAATATTTATTCTTTAATTATTGAAGTGATTCCTAGTACATTATTATAACATTGTTACAATTATTACGAACTGAATCGTGTAATGTTAGGGAGTGACAATTTTTGAATTTCAAATTTGTGAGGATTAAATTCAACCATCGGGAATAAAATTACAATCGAATTTAATTTTATTGCCGAGTAATTGCAATTCTCAATAAAAATATTCTTCGTAATATAAAAATAAAAATTTTTAAGTTGAAAGAAGAGTTGTTGCTGATTTAAATTTATATAATTATTATATATGACATACAACTGCCGAATTGGACTAAAGATGAACCAGTAAACCTCGTTCGAAACATCTTTTTTATTCTGTCTTCTACTAAAGCAGAGGTTCCCAACCCGCCCCTAGGGGGGAATTTTTTCGTTTCAGAGAGGGAGTAGAGATGCTTAATAAAATAAAATAAAATAATTTTTATTTTTTTTTTAGTTTTAATTATAAGAGGGCGATGCTTTTTTAAATTCATTTATTTATTTATATTTTTCTTCGTTAAAGTTAACCTAACAAATTAAACTACCTACTTTATTTATTTAATTATTTTTGTTTACAGTTAGCACTTGGTACTATAAGTACTAAAAAAAAAAAAAAACTTATTCATTCCCACTATTTGTTATTATTATTATTATTTTACTGCAACCTTCTTCTTTCTTGGGGGGGGGGGGGGGGCGGAAAAAGGGGAATAAAACGGAAATGGTTGGGAACCACTGTCGTATAGTAGAAAATTTATAAAGTGAAAAAAATTACCGAAAAGTTATTGTTTAATTGCTAAGATACTTTTAGTGGACCGCAAATCAGATGGCGTTGGTTTCGATTCCGATTATATATAATTTTTTTGTTCTTTTATTATTATATTATAAAAAATATCCATTTATGCAAAATTACTAATCCATCTTGATATTTTATACTATTGATTATAGACTATTTAGTATAATTACAGTACTGTAATCTCTGGCCGGACGATTCCAGCGTTGCCAGTGCTGTTCGTCACTAACGGACTGTGTTCCCAGCGGAAGAAAGCTGTTTTTGTGAAAATCTGGCATCATGGGTGGTTAACATAATAACGACTTTGGCCAAGGCACAATCTGATTGGTCAGCCTTCGTCCCCCCCCACTCCACAAGTTCAAAACTGATAACTCTTTAATTAGAGTATAATATATTGAAACGTAATAATCAAATATTTAAATATTTTATTAAAAATGGGTTTTTAATAAAGAATAAACAAGTTAATTACCAACAGTTAGCCTCTTATTATTACAGACTTCACACAGGTTTCAAATGAGACAGCAAACCTTCCTCATTAAGCTAAAATTATAAAATATTAATTTTTTATTACTATTTATTGTAATATATATCATTCACTAAAACGATGTAAATTTACAATACTAACAAAAAGACTATAAATAGCAAGATTATAATACATTATAGTCTATTTAAGTGAACTTGAGTAGTGAGCATTTGGAAGCTTGAAATGGTGAGCGGAAGCATCTGCTGACCACTCAGCAGAGAAAAACGCCATTCTTGCTCACTCTGACAGGGACGCACAACAGTGGCAACGCTGTAATCGTTCGCCCTGCCCTTCCGCTAAGTTCCAGTACTTAAGTTATATTAAATAAACTATACAAAGGCTCTAATAATAGATGTTAATTGTTGTAAATTAAAAAAAAATTATTCTATCCCCTCTTTAACAAAAAATCTTGTCCTTATTAAAATTTACACATAAATGGAGCACGCCGTTCAATTAATTTCATAAAATTTTCTTTTTAATATACATTTTTGTTCATTTCTCAACTCTCATTTGACAAATGAATTTTTCCGATAAATAGCAGAATCTTGAGTTCGGCTCTTTTTGGTTTAATTAATTAACTTAGAGTTAGTTAAAAAAAAAAAAGATAAGTTTGAAAAAATTAATTTAACTATAATTACGGTTTTAATTAATTTTAATCAATTTATTTGTCGGGCAAATGAGCCAGAACTATTTTAAAATCTCTAAAGAAAATTTCCTAGTAATTATTTTTAATACAAAGATATAATATCCACTTCATTAATTATTATAAGTCTAAAGGAATATAAAAATATTTTTTTTTTGTAAATACCATAAAGATTTGCTCTCTTTATTTTTATAAAAATGACGAATTGTTTTATGTTTGGACGAATGGTAATTTAGTTGAATGCTAATAAATTTCTTGGCTTTGGCGACTAATGGCATTATATATGATGCGTAGAGCCGAGACATTAAGCTGGAGCCTTCGCCCTACGCCCTTGCGCCCTTCACCCTTACGCCCTTACGCCTTTCCCTTCGGCTTACTCCCATTCCCTATCCTTCGTCTTGCCTTTGGTTAATGACTTCACATCTAGAAGTTAGATTCAAAATTGATGAATCTCGAAAACGATTTTAATTAATGTCGCTTTGAATTAGTTCAAAACGAACGGCCTACGGACTACAGGGCTTTCATTTTCAAAAACGAAGCAATTGTACTGAGAAACAGAATCATATCATGACCCTTGATTAAGCAATTAGAATAGCTTTCGCTTTTGTTGATAAATTTTCAATTTAGTAAATGATGTTTTGATCTATTAAAAAAAAAGTACGCAACCAAGTTGCAACACTTTCCTGCACTCTAACAATATGCGACCCAATGAATAAGAAAGTCAAGTAGGTTATGTTGTTTATATAAAGAAATATATTTTTAGGAATTTCATTTAAAAATGAAACAGCCAAAGAGATGAAATAAAATTTTAGAGTTTGTTGATAATAACCTAGTCAAAATAAAAGCTACACTCATATACACATATGCACATTAAGATTTTTTTGGCTTTTGACTTGAAACGTAGATATTTTATTTTAAAAAATGGGGGGGGGGGGAGATTAAATTTTTACTATTATATATAATAATGCCGTAAATTAAAAAATCCATAAGTAAAATTTCGCTTTAAAGTCACAATTAAAAATCAAGCCGGTGACAGGGTATCCCATATATTTGCAAGGAGATGATATAAAGCTGATTTTATTTCTCTACTCTTTTCATATTACACCTTAATTAGGATTCGAACCTTAATCCGTTCGGTCCCAGAAATCTGTTAAGTTTTATTAAATAATAAATTATAAATATCATACAGGCGTCTTTGAAATTATGTAATAATAATTTATTTGACTTCCTTCCCTTTTAGGGTTTAGAGTTCTAATACATTCATAAAAGTTATTTACAAACATTTATATTAATCCAAGTTTTTACTTAACGTTTTTCTTTAATACGTTTATATTAATTCACATCTATGCATATACACTCAAAACACCGTACAACAACAACAAAATTTCACACATGAAAAAATCCATATATCCACGAATGTATAGACGAATTGTGATGTTCCTATTGCTAGATCACATCATATGCGTTTTCTATTCACATTTTAATATTTATTTTTACGTGTTTTAATGATTTTTTGAGATTCAATGATAAACAAACTTTTGCGACCATTTAAAATAATCGATAATTATATTATTTTAGTTGGCAATTTCATAAAATGAATATGAAATGAGTCGAGCATTATGATAAAACTGGGCTGTAACTGCCATAAGCGATGCCCGCTAACAGAGCCCAAATAAGCTAGAGCAGTGCTCCTTCGCTGAAACTACTTAGGGGCGGGAATACGAAATATTAATATATATTTTGTAAAAATTCTAATTTATGAAATAATGAATGATTACGCTAGAAATTAATTAAACACAAATTACATTACATTAAAATATAAATTTTAAATTGTGAATGAAAAACGTATATGAAGTGATCTGGCAAAATAAACATCACAATTTGTCTAGATTTGGTCTATACTTTCATGTGTGAATACCTTACTTTTTTTGTAATATATCACCACATATAAATATACACATTGTATCAATTTATTTATATTAATTGAACACTTTGTTCTTTATTTTTGATTAATTTCTCCCATTCTTGCCACACTTTCACCATTTCTTCGTGAATGACGTCATTATTATACTCTTGTAAGGAGATTGATGTTTTGACTGGACGTTTTTGGTTTTTCTTGTTTTTTGTCAGTATATTTCTTGATTTTTATTTTGAATTTTATATGAGGCTATTTGTTTTTTAATGCTTTACAGCATTATCCTGTTTCCTCAAATAATGTTTATAAACATATAATTAATATTATCATTTCAATTTAACAAAAATAAATCCAGTTTGGAAATAGATATCACGAATAGTCTGGAAGTGTAGTGGACAGCTCATTCGACCGGAAATGAGGGTTCGATACCCGGAAGAACTCAATTTGTTTCTAAAATGTAAGCTAATTATATTGTAACTTTTAGTTAAGTTATTCGTGTTTTTGTCAAAACTCAATAATGGCATATGCCAATCCAAACAATCAGACTATGGTGAAGGTCGAAACTCATGTTCTTAAATTAATTTCTTTAGTTTGCCTTCCATTATCTTCCTCAGTAGAATAATTTTATTTAACGCTATTTAAATAAATTATTAGTGATGATGATCACCACCTAACTTTATCATCATAAAATTAACTGTTACAAGTTTAGGAGAGACGTAGAATAGAATTTATGGGGTCTTCTAAACTTTCCCAAGTGTTAATATATAAATTATAAAGACATATAGGAATATATATTAATATTTTTTTTTTAATCCGGAAACAGAGCCTTTTTGATTAGAAATATAATAAAACATTTTCTACATATAGGTTATAATTTAAAATTTACTAATCATTTTTTTTTTTTTTTTTTTAATTATATAAAATTTCTGATTCGTCTTTTCGCAATTTTTTTTTAATTTGATAAAAAAATATGCGAAGCTTAATTAAAAATTTTATTATTTTAAATTTAAATAAAATGAACCTCCCCCACTATTCCTTTATGAGGGTTGCAGGATCAAGCATGCGTGATATGATTTCTAATCGGGCTCGCTAGAGTCAAAAGTCAGGGGACATCAAAACGTGTATTTCTGTTGAAATATCGACGTCTAATTTGTTTGCGATCGCATGACTTTCTCTATATATTAATAGAAAGTAAAAAAAAAAACGTTTGAAGATTAAATTTGGTTTCTAAGCTTGTGGTATCCCGTCCCCTGCGTCTCGATGACTTTCTATAAAATCTAATCTATTTTTTTTTTTTTCGAATTTCTCAAAATCTAATTTAACGATTTTGATTAAAATTTACACATCAATTATTTTTTAGATGATCTTTGAATGTACTAATCGTTATCCGCCTCAAATTTGATTGGAGTCCACTTTATTCTTTTTTTGTTTTTAAGTTTTTTAAGATTTTCTAATAAACATAAAAAAGTGACGTTTGTCCGCAATACATCGTCCCAACATCAACTCTCTCTTACTCCTTATCTTCCTGATGCATTTGACCACTCAGGTTCACTAGACTTTATGCTTCCTTAATAATTTGATTGTCTTTAAGATGTATTGATCATTTGCCACTTCAAAATAGTGGGGGACCTTCATTTTGGGATTTTAACAATTCCATAGAAAAGATAGAAGAAATGGTTGCCCTAACTTTAAAATATAAATATTTTTAAATCCTGTATTATAATAAAGGAGATTTTGTTGGCAATAAATTTTTTTTTGTTTTATTATTTCATTTATCGAACTAAATTTGGAATGGAAAAATTGGTTATACCAGTTGAAAAGAAAAAAATATGCACCAAAATCTGGTGGTGTTACAGCACATCTAGGTAAGAGAAAGTTATGTGATGTGCGTTTTTCACACCACATTTTAATTTTTGAAATCTCATTTTTTATTTTACATTTTCGCAATGATGACTCTGTGTCTGCGAGAAACTCATTTTGAAGAAACTTGTTATTTATTTTTCCCAAAATCGATTCAAGGACTTTTAATTTTTCACTTCGCTCAATGTACTAATCATATGCTCCCAGGATGGCATTTGTTTTTTATCAACAAGTTAAAAAAATAAATTAATGTACCGATGTTCGTAGAGGTTAAGTTCTAAAATCCCCAGTGAAGGCTGAAAATTCGAATGTTAGCTAACACGCCAATAAATTTTATTGTCTTTTAAAGCCATATAAACCGGATGTGTTGTAAATTTTTATCGCTTTCATCGTTTATATAGTTTACATATTTAAAAAAGTCCAGGAAATGAATTAAAATGAGTGAGAAAACTTTACTTCATATCTTAACCCATTCTGAGAACAGTACTACTACTGAAGGACTCTCAAAAGTATCAGGTAATTCTCAGAATTTGTTTGAACTGCTGAAAATAAAAGATGAAATTGAATGAATCCGCGGATTACGGCACCGATTGTAATTGTTTATCCTAAATTGTTATTTTCTGGTTTATTATTTAACAATTATTATAATGAAAAAAGTATTATTGTATTAATAATAATAAATCCAGTTAAACAAAATATTTCTATTGATTAATAAAAGTGATTTATTTATTTTATTGACACAAGCCCCACAACACTAACGTTGTTAGAAACTCTGGGCTTTTGTGAATAAAATATCAATGGATTTGGAATTATAATCTTTTGTAGGGCTAGAGGTCTTTATATGTATGTAAATATTTAATCAAAAACTTTAGTAATTTTTTCAAAGAGAATAAAATTATATATGATTTCCTAGATCCTGTTTGATATAGGAACATATTTCGGATCTATGCTGTTCAGAACAAAGCCAAAATCAAACCAAATATAAAATTTGATTTGATGATCAGAAATTCAGAGAAAATCGTCTCAAAGTATTTTGGATTTCATGGAATACCTGACCCGATTCAATCCGTTTGATAATTTTTTATTAGTATAAAAAGTATATTTGCCATGATGCAATAAATATGATGTATGGATTAACTAATTCTACTTCATTTTAGGTTAATACTAAGTTCTATAAAACTAATACGTTAAATAAATCATCCTCAAAAAGCCTCTATTTTAATGGCCGTTGTAGTATTTGAAACGAGACCTGAAGAAGTGCGTGATAAGCATATGAAACTTCAACAAGAACAAATTTTATTTTTATTCCGTCCCTCTATTTTAATTTTTCAACTCCTGTCTATGAATAACAAATGCAAGCCCCCTTCTCCTTCACCCCTCTCCCTTTAACGATGCCAGGATCCGCCAGTAGAATAAACATATTTATATTTCCTGTAAAGTTTAAATTTAAAAAAAAAATTCAAAATGATTTTACATTCTCTATTATTGTAAATAATTTCGATTGTAAACATATTGAAAATATCGAAACGAAATGTATTCGTTCAATTGGTTCACTGATCATTGAGATAAATAATATGACCGCCATTTTACTATTGTGTGTATTCATAGAAACAGATTTTATTCTTCAAATGTCGGTTATTGATGAACCTTTATTTTGCCCTTTTGTTACAAACGTTCTGTTGTGTTATCTCTCTATTCAAGATATAACTTTGATAGATCGGATAGTATATTATTTTAATAACACATATCTATATTTATATTCGAAATGATAAATTTTATTCTCCATTTTATCTTTAAGAAAGAGATATGATAAGACTCAATAAAAAAAATTATATCATTCCTAAGTTATATACAGTATTGGCATTGAATTTCAAATATTATTAATTTTTAAAAACATTGAAAAATAGGAAATTCATTTAATATGAGCTGATATATTATATATATAATTCATTCAAAACATTTGCAGGGGAAATATTTCTCGAGATCATTAGCCAAAGTAGTAATTCACTTGAGTCGAGAAATTTCAGGAATCGAGAAATGTCTCCGCGAATTATTAGCTAGGCAAATCAAGGTCAGGCAGCCTTCAACCAATCACAAAGAACGCTGGCGTTAGAATGAAGAAAGCTTAGCTCCCAAGTTATTATAAATTGGTGAAGCGTTTTCACGAATTTATTGTAGCTATATTATTTGACATATTATGACAAAATTTTTTTTTGATATCCATTTGTGCACCCCTACTGATACTGCAGATATCAAGTTCCTTCCACACTCAATGCAACATGTTCCTATCAATCTGTTCATATTACTGTTGATGCGAGCTCACATTTCTGTAGGTTTGCTGGTAAAGGAAGCACATACACTGAATCGATTACATAATCCCACAAAAAAAAAAAAATTTCATTGGTAGAACCATCTACAATGCCTTTTTTGAACACATTGATAGGAACATGTTGCATCGAGTGTGGAAGGAACTTGATATTTGCAGAACCACTATGGAGGGTTTGTAATATATAAAAAAAAAAAAAAAAACCAAAAACAAAAAAAAATATGAATTTTTCTATATGACTATAAAGTTTAGTGATAATATGTCAAATAATATAGCTACAATAAATTCGTGAAAACGCTTCTATCATTTATAATAACCTTGTATTTATATTCTTGGCAGAGAAAAGCCAAAATATCTTAAAAGTTTTTTTGTTAAAAAAAACCAAAAATAATTAATTTCTTTTTATTGTTAAATATAAATCTTTACTAAATTATCTAACATTATTAAAATATTTATTTAAAATAGAGATCAGGTTGATATTAGCTTCTGGTTATTGTAGCCGCTTATGTCGATAATGTTACAAGCTTATAGGCCAAAACAAGATGTTCTTAGTTAGTTTGGACTATATTCATATACTGGCCAAAAACCAGGACATTGCAGCCATTCCGAGCAGCGCACGTCTCATGTAATTTCCGACAAAGTAACCTGGGCCAACTGTGCATTGAGAGCATTTGAGATGAGTGTAGCATACGATTGAAGTAGAGCGTTAGAGAACAAAAGCACCTGCTTTTATTGTAACTGTCTGTCTTTAAATTATTACTACCTTTGATCCGTTGTATATATTTTATTTTCCATTTAATAATTGCAGTTCTTGGTAATAATCCGTACTGCTCTTGTTTTTGTTTCATGGAATCTCATTACTTTTCCGTTTAGATAGTTTCTTCAGAAACCACTGCGATTTCCTTTGATCTTATAAATTATTAATATTAATAATACTAAAATAAACCAAGACACATTCACTTTGGTAACATTTTTATCTAATGAAAAGTAATATCATGGCATATTTAAGAAAAGTTATATTAAGATTTTAGAAATATAAAATTTCTTTATCTAAATTAAACAATAAATAATAAAATAAATTAGAACTATTTTTATTTTTCATATTTGGAAATATATATATTATATCCTATTATTTTTTTTCCTACAATTTAATAGACGCCTCTTGAAATAGGATTTCAATTTTAGTTGGTTTTTCCTATTTGTCCAAATTTCAATTTTTTTATAAAATGACATAAAAACACGGTTCCAACCATCTGAATTAATGATAAGTTCATTTAGATTTTCATTAATAAAAATGATCTTTTGAGATGCATATAGGCATGTTTCTTTATAAATTACAAATTTTCATTTGTATTTTAATCATGTTTTATTAGCATCCAGTGTATTGTGTAGCCTATAGCAGAGTATGCATATATTAGCAGATTTTGAAATCTGGCCAGCTGTCCGGTCACAAAGTGTTCCACAGAGATTTCCATCGAAAATTAAAAACTCTCAATAAAACCGAAAACAGCCATATATAGATTATTAAGCTTAAATAAATGTATCTGAATTAATTTCAATTGAATTGATTCCAAATCATTTTAAAATCGTTTAATTAAACAGATAACGGAATCTGTGTTTAAGTATTTTTTCAAAAAAAAAAAAAAAAAAAAATCTACCTATTTAATTTGCACTTTTAATCAAATTTCATTATTATAATCACCTTTAAAAAAAAAAATAATAAAATAATAATATGTTTATTAACCAAAACGAAATATTTTACTAGATAGAGAAAATATTTATTTTATATTTTATTACTCGAGTTTGAAATTATTTATAATTCCTTAAAATTCCTCTAGTTTTG
>JAAAKE020128560.1:0-14636 GCA_010014785.2 Anisolabis maritima | reverse complement strand
TATTGATGAGGGACTGGAATAGAAAAAATACCAGGATTGTGTTCCACATACTTTTAAATATGTTTATAAATTAAGATAGATGGTTTTTAATTAGTGAACTTACCAAGAGTGGATTTAATGGGCAGCTAGGTAAAAAATAAAAATCGCTTTTATTTAAAATACAAAAAAGGAAAAATAACTTTTTGTATAAATTTGTTGGATATTTATTAAAAATATATAAAAGCCTGGACTCATTGAAACTTAATATATCATTGATGGGAAATTAAATTAATTAAATGAGCGTCCGTGCTTTTATATATTGTTATAAATATTCAAAAAATTTATACAAAAAGTTATTTTTCCATTTTTGTATTTTTTAATTTTTTTTTTTTTTTTAATTTTTATTTTGAACTTTTTAGTACAATAGAGCTTCTCAAGTGCAATTACTAAAAATCATAATCTATTATTTTTTATTTCCCATTAAATAGGGTTTTTGTAATAGATACAATTAATTTTTCAAACGCAAATCATTCAAAATGATGATAGGAACAATTTTATATTTTTTTTCGCTCAAGTTAATATTTAAAAAGATAATTTGATTTTTCAAGTTTGAATTTCAAATTAAGTACTCTTTTTCGATTTTTGCCTCGTTTTACTATAATGAGTTGTTATCGGTATTGAGCCTATTTACTCTTAATTCAGGTGTTTTATAATGGAAGTTGTTGTTGCCGACGTTTCTTATACCTGTCACACACTTCTTCAGAGCTAACAAATATTCAAGAACATAATGTTTTTATTTTTCACCCGGCTGCACCCAGGAATCTCGTGTCTAACTTAAATTTAAATTCGAAATTAAAACCCCGCCATAATATAAATTAATTGCAATAAATTTTCATTTCACTAACAATATGGAAAATTATTTATTCTATGAGCGTTTTACATGTATATAAAATGTAGGTGATTGTATTATAAATAGAATAGTATGTTTTACTTTGTAAATAGTGATTGGAAGGACTTTTCATTTAAAAAAGGTTCCCCACTCTATTTTCAAATTTTTAATAAAGTAAATGTTCACCTTCCAATCAAATGATATGTTTTTTTTCATTAATATCATTTTTTATCCCATTTAATTAATATGAATAAAATATTTTTACAAGATAACTTAATCTTCTATATCAGATGATATGATTTATAATGGCATAAATCTCTTTGGTTTTATAAAAAATAAAACCTTATATATTTTATTTGACTATTATGTTTTAATGGAAAGATAATTCCAAAGGGTTGTAACCTAAGTAACTCGCACAAATATATTTTCTGTCACAGATTTTTATTTTAATTTTTGAAATTTATAGTATGCGATCACAACAAAATTGCGATTTCAAAGAAATTTTTAAATCATCTTAATAATGAAATGAGAATGTATTTGTATTTGATTGCGTTTGTTTCTTGAAATTTTACTGATTTATCGCTTTCTCCCCATGAACAAATCTTCAGATGGATTTGATTCTCATTTATTGAACGATTCGGACGTTTGCACGATTAAGTTTATTTGGCATCCGAAATTACAATATTAGTAAAATACATTATATAACAATAGAGTTTATTTATTTCTTCGGACGTTTCGCATTCATCTTCAGGACAGAAATTAGTTATAGGTGAAGTGAGATTTGTATTTCCATAGAAATAGTTATATACATAGATTTATATACCAGAGTATGAATAATTGAGGCGATTAGCCAATGAGAAAAAATAGCTAAGCTCACAAGTGGGGTTCAAATCGAACTCATGGCAAAAATTTATCCAACTGTATAAGATCCTCCTGGGGAAGGAAAATGTAACCCATCCTAGTATGATCCTAGGAAAATTACATTCTTGAAGTAATTCAGTACCTAACAGAAATAAATGAAGAGGGAAGAGATATAAATCATTCGTATTAATTATTAAATTACCTTTAATATTATATTATTATTAGGCACTTTGACTTTTTTTTTAGCAGAATCATTTAATAATTAATATATACGATTTATGTTATTATTCATACATATAATTATAAACCGGCGCGTGGGGTAAGGCAGTGAGGCGCCACTTTCAAAGGGACGGCATTTTTGTTTTTACTAGTATTAATTTTACAAATCTTTTTCTATTTCATTCTATAAAAAATTAAATTAGAGCCTCAAAAAAATGCTCATTTTATTAATTTTAATCACTAAATACTCGATAAAGGTAGCATGAACCTAGCTTGCTTGTCTCAAACGATAATTCTTGTTTCGCCGGCCCCATGTATATATAATGTTTGGATTATAAATGAGGAGTATGCAGGGCAGGAGCAGCTAAAAAATATAAAGCCTTCGGATACTTAATGAATATTGAGACGTTTCGGGTCAAATTTATTATTCCATCATCAGTTGTGGATTCATTAGACTTAGTTGTTATAAGGGCAATACAATACATATATATGAGATGTATTGTTAATATGTGTAAACAATGGTCCCATTATTTTGTGAGAATAATAAATTCATGATTAATAATGAGACAATAAATTTGACCCGAAACGTCTCAATATACTTTAAGCATCCGGACACTTCATCTGTGCACTTGATTAATTTCTGACCTCGAAAAATAGGCTGGGATAATTAAAATATCAATAAAATTTTGTTATTTTTTCAAAAAAAAAAAATAAATCCAATTTAGCTTACTTAAGCGAAATTTGTTAACTTTAAAATTTATAGTATTCAGCCCGAATATGTTTTTCTCTATCTGCCTCTGGGAATGTCATAAATTTGTAGGCTAATATGTAAACTCACCCCTACCCCAATTCAATTTTTTCTACTCTTCCCTTTCCAATTCAAGTACTAACATAATTTAATAATACCCTACTAAAAACATATGATAATATATGCAAATTTAGTCTGTCCACGCCTCCTTGTGGTCGGCTTCACATGCGATAATTTATATAGTCATCAAAAAAAAAAAAAAAAAAAAAAAAGTTTTTAATCTAAGCGAGTATTCTGAATTTTCTGTTAAACACAAATGATTGATATTAACTACAAAAATTATCTAATTTTAGTAGAATCTGTGATAAAGTCTAGAGGAAAGTTTATTTTATTATATCATATTTCATATTAGACGCGAAATCGGTCAGAGATAAAAACGAGTTTAGAAAATTATAAATAAAGTTTTATTATCCAAATTTCCAAACTTCCCCGACCCTCCCCCTTAAGATTCAGAATCCGCCCCTGCATATGTGCAAAAGTGACTTTAGTAGAACGGTTTAAGTTGGTCCAAAATATTATTTCTTTTATTTTTCCCTTATAATTCTTAAAATGATAGTTGACTGCGCCTCAGGGACTTAACCGGTGGGCTGCTCCCAAAGGCCCTGGTTCAGAGAAAATGAGCAATTATATTTTAAATAAAAAGTTTGAAATCTCTATTTTTTATTATTATTGTTCATTAAAAATGTTAATGCACCGTTAGACAAAGAAAATTTCGAATAAGATAATTTTCCAGAAGTAATAACTCGTAAAAAGATACTAATGAACGATGAAATCTATCAAGATTATAAATAATTGGAAAATTTAAAAATAAAAGTTTTTAATGTTATTAGAAATTCAAGAGCGAATTCATTTGCAAGTCACTTTCAATAGCATAAAAAATTCCAAGAAATGTCATATTATTGGATTTTGTGAATAACATTTCGAAGTTAGAATAAATTAATTTTACAATGCATAGGCGTAAGAGAGGATCTTCAAATAAATTATTTAATCCCGGCCCCTCTCACAAACATAAAGTAGAGTATAATTTGAAAAAATATTGAATAATAAAAGAAAGGATAAATTAAAATATATATATTTTTTTTAACACATCTTGATCCAAAAATTTGAAAAATAATTAGTTTTAAATGCTTAATTAGTTAAAAATAAAAATTTAATAATTTTCATTGGATTCCTGTCAAGTTGAGGTAGACATTGTCTAGACTTGGAAAGCCCGCGCATACAACACTTTGCTCATTAATCCATGTTTATATTGGAATTGGATCAAATTTTATACTTTTTACTACTAAACTAATTATTATATTAAAAACAGTCTTCCCCCTCCAAAGCCAGAAAAATTACAAAATCAAGAAAATAAGAAAAAACAAACAAAATGGAATTTCTAATAAGAACCACTTACAAAAAAAAAAAAAAAAAAAAAAAACTAACTCTAAAACCCATATAAGAAAAAATTTGACCCTTCCCCAAAACACAAATCCTGGCTATGCTACGTACTTATTATGATGTATTTATTTTATTATATAATTCATTATTTTCTTTTTCAAAAAAATATTCTATTTATCCATCTTTTTACTATTTAAATATGAATTGCATTCAATATTTTTTTTGGAGGAAGGGAATTAAATAATCTTGTTCATGATGAGGATATCACAAACTATTAATATCTAAGATTACTTTTATATCAAGTTATTAGTATTATATCTATAATCAATATATTTGTAATATTTATTCAACAGAAAAAAAAATTAATCCATCATATGTAAACCAATATTTCATGTTCATTTTTAATTAAAATACTTAAAATCAACAAAGTCTAAAAAAATTTAAATTATTAAAGTAACTGTTACCAAAAGGTACAGAACTACCCAAACTATCTCAGATTTTAAATCTTCATTTAGTCTAAAATTTTCAAATGAGAACAAGAGAAACGAATAGGACAATACCAACAAATTGTGAGACCTGATTCCAGGAAGAGTAATGCTGAGTTGTCGAATTTGACAATTATAAGGTAAAATGATATCACTTCCGATTTGCCGATAATAAAATAAGAAAAGTAGATCATTTCTGACCTTTTTTTTCATTCTTATTGCGAAATTTATATTTCCATTAATGAAATTCATTCTCACATAATCATGTCTAAAGTATCACATATCCACGCATATGTATATATATATATATATATATATATATATATATATATATATATCAAGAGAGATGAAAGGTGAAAATCCCCCCATTCAGCCTTAGTCTGGTGTCACATCCAGCACATAATCATTTTTGGCAAAAAAAAAAAAAATGTATGCAGATACTAGCAAGAGAGAGAGAAAGTTAATATAAAAAGAAAAGAAAGCCCAAGTTGAATAAAATATCCACTTTATTTATTTTGAATTTTATTCATTTCTTTTGCTATGTCATTTATTTATAATATTTAATAAATATGTTTATGAATAGACTAAATAGAGGATTGACGTGTCTGAGTGAACCTCTTTTAAATGACAGTATTTTCTTTCAAGATTTATTCTAGAATAGTAAGTGGGCTTTTCAAATTATGTTATTAAAATGGAATTTGCTGTTTTTTTTTTTTTTTTTTTTAAAGTTTATATTATATATAGAAAATTAAGAAAATACAAGTTTCTTAGAAACTTATTAATCTAAATTTAAATGTTATAATTCTAAAACTATTCCTTCTTATTAAAGGATTTCTTAAACATTTTTAATTCCAAGGTCAAAGCTATATATATTTCCCAGAATATTAACACTATTATGTCTGCGTTTATTTAATTTTTCCAATTATTTGGCTTCCCAAAGATCCCTTGTGACCGTCATAAAGATCCACTTTGAGACTCGCTGAATTACACACTCTCTCCAATTGAAAATTTTATTCACTTTTTTGATAAATAATATCCAATTAAATATTGCTGGTGAAGAAGAGAAAGCTACAATACAATGTTATATCTATAAACCTACGACGAAAGATGTCTAAATCAGAAATAATAGATTTAATATAACATCATTAGTGGGTGGATTCGCCAACGCAATTGAATTTTCTTTGACAGAGTCAATATTTTAAATAAAGATCCTAAGTGAAAAAAGAGAAGTCAGCTCTAAACTCGTGGTCGCCGATACACAAAAAAAACTCTATATTTGGATTGATATATTGCTTTCACAGTTAACATTAATAAAAAAATTAGAATTTATGTTTAATTGTGGTTTAAAACGTTTCGGTCACTAATTCTTCTTCAGGTACAATTCAGACAGAGAGAATGTTAAACCTAGAGATTTACAATCTGAAGTAATTTGTGTCTTAATTGTACGTAAAGTAGACTTAAGAAAGAGTGATCGAAACGTTTAATATAACATCATTATTGGGTGGATTGCTTTTTCTTTGACAGAGAATCAATATTTAATAGAAATAAATTACAGTTAACTGAAAATGTAATTTATTTACAAGTATGTCTAAATTGTCAACAAATTAGTCTCGCAAACATTTTGGTTTTGGTATCAGCGAGTTTTGGATTGGTTGTAATTCAGTTTGAATCAATTCTATTAGTTTCGGTATTTCTGAAAATAAAAAAAAAATTTGTAGATATAATTTTCCTGAATATAGGAAGTTAGAAGTTGGATGACAACCATTTTTCCAGAAATCTACAATAGTCAATAAATCTGATTGAAAAAATTTTCCTCAATTGGTAGTGTTAATTTATTCATATGTAAAAAAATGTAAAAAGATTTGTATTTCATACCAAAAAGTTAATGTATGATAGATTATATAAAATAGAGGACTACTCTAAAGGTATAATAAAAAGCCAACGGGTTGATGGTTTAATTTTACTTTTCTATACACGCGAACGGTGTATAAAAGGAAAGTATTTTATTCATGACGATCTTCAAAATCAACGGACCTTCAACTTTTGACAGCTCTTAAGTGAAAAAGGTGATCTAGAAAATGTTATGTGAGAGCGGACTCTTTAGATATATACGAACTAATCAAAAAATCAATTATCAACTTATGGTATTAATCAAACAACAAGAATTGAATCTGAGGAAAATAGTTTGGAAACTATGTAAGCCAATAATAATAGCTCGGGATTCCCCAAAGGGCTATTTACAAACTAACAATAAGTTAAAAGAAGTTAATAAGGAAAATTTTGAGCAAAAAAATTCAAAAAATAAATTCTGTCTATACAACTGATTAAAGAAATAAACCACTTTAATCCATTATTAAAAACAGCGTTTTGGCTCCTCAAGGGGTAACTATTTTGGAATTAGGATAAAATAAAATAAATAATAAAATAAATAAAATTGGAGAATTATAAATATTTAAGTGTTTGAATGGGCTAGGAAGTCTACCCCCCCTCCCAACCCTCATAGGCAGAAAAAATTGTTAAAAACAAAATAGACAAATTTATACAAATAAAAATAATCAATTAAAAAAAAAACGAAATTTTTGGAAAAAAATTAGAAAAATAAAAAGTTTTAATGGAAATGAACCATTTGCAAACAAAGAAAAACTAATTTTAAATACCATACAAAAAAAAATTTTAGGGGGGAAAGGACTCATTTTTAAGGGGGGAACTCTAAAAATCAATCTTAGCCACGCTACTGCTTAAGAGTGGAATTATTTGAAAGTGGTGCATTTCATTTCATTTCAATTCTTAAGATATTTTAGCACTGATTGTTCTTTCATCAAGTGATGAATCAATAATTACAAAATATCTGCTGTTGAAAGATGAATTTGAAGCATTCGGTACCGAGTGAGATTTAGATTTATACTTCCATTTCCTTAGAAACAAGTAATAAATAAATAAATCATTCTTAAACAGAATGAAATAAAAAAAATGTGATTATAAGAGAGATATAGCTGGGTAGATTAATTGTGTAAGGGCTCGGAGAAAAGAAAAAACCAGCCGCCTTTCTCAGGTTCACTCCGCATCACTTTATTCGGCAAATATGTTGGCAAGCATGACGTCGGCCATTCTCAGTGCCACAATGTGATATTTTTAGTGGGCCTGCGTCAGATGGTTATATATAGAGGATTTGTGGAGAGGTGAGAGACATGTATACAATGAAACGATTCGATAGCAAGTGATCGAATTCCCTCACCTCCCCAAAAATGTTTTGGTCAGCCATCCTCAATGCCCCAATGTAATATATTTAGTGGACCTGCGTCCCTTAATTATATAATAGATTTTTGGAGAGGTGAGGGAAATGTACACAATGAAACGATTCGATAGCAACTTGCTAACGGACGCAGGTCCACTAAAAATATCACATTGTGGCACTGAGAATGGCCAACGTCATGCTTGCCGAAATATTTGCCGAATAAAGTGATGTAGAGTGAACCTGAGAAAGGTGGCTGGTTTTTCTTTTCTCCCAGCCCTTATATAAAAAAATGTCTTTTTTTATTTTATTTTATATATTTCAATTTTAATTATAACAAATTGAAATGATTATTCCAATTTGAAATTGCTTCGGCTTTATTTAAATTTCGTGAATAATTATGAGGTCAATTATCTCAACAAACAGTATGTTGCATGTATCTTTTTTAATTTTTAAAGGCTCTCTGTTCTATTGAGAATTGATTTAGCCACAGTTTTATCCTAATTGGAGGCTTTGATCTGAATTGCCCCAGCAAAAAAAAAAAAAAATCTGCTTCTTCGTCAAAAGTGATTGCTATCATTTTTTTAAAAGGGCAATTATTAAAATCCGTATGATTATATTCTATCTCTGAAGAATTATTTGACGAAGTTAATTCAATCAGCTTAATAAATTTATGCGTAGAGGGAGAAAAGGGGGGGGGGGAAGACCACCTAAAAAGTAACTAACTGTTGATTTTAAAGTTATAATTTCTTAACAAAACAAATCAAAAATTAACTTCACGAACTAAAAGAAATTTAATTCAATAAATAAAGGTTAGTGAATTTTACGTCGAAATTGTTTTATAATAAAATTTTTTAATAAATAAAAAAAATTAATATATTATTCGTAAGAATACATTCTTCTTAATCTTAGGATTCAGGATTTACGACAAATACGGGCTTGAGGAAAGGAGAAAAAAGATAAAGGGAGCAAAAGAATGCCAGTATTTGCTGGTCTTCAATCAAGTGAATGCAAAATATTTTTTATAAAAGAGCGAGGCCTAGGGGTGGCTACTCCCACCCCTTCAAGATTAGTATTTTTTAATATACAAAATCTATTAAGATAGTTGCCCACACTTTCCCCTCTCCTCAAACTAAACAAAACAAATAATTGAAGTAAAATTATTGCAGTTTGAATAATTATTCTAAATTTCTTAAAATATAAATATTTAAACCAAAAAGAAAAAAATAAAATAATTTTCTTTTATTGTTCATGGGCTGTAAGATCAGGAGAAGAAATTAATAGGTTAATTACAAGCAAAATAAAAACGAACCGGCCCGTCGCACGGCAAGAATAGAAGAAAAGATGCTTTCACTGGTCTTATCATTAATGCATTAAATTTTCAGTATAACTATGGTTTATTTGTATTAAATACTGTGTTTATTTGTATTAAATATACAAAATGTAAATACAAAAGTTAAACTGAAAATTAATTAAATTAAGAAGAATAGACCTACAGGAAAAAAATGTCTGTCTTAGCTTGGGTAACTCGCCACATACTCACTAGAAGTGAGCCCCTGAATGTTATATTGAATCTATAAATCTTATTGTTTTTTAGCTCATACTTCTTGGGTTTCAAGCCCAGGATCTCTATCCTTACACCAAAATATAAACATAATTAATTATTTATTTGTGACCAAAAACCAAAATCTAAACTTAGGAATGAGACATAAACTCAAGATTCCAGTTTAGAGCAAAAATTTATTTTCTGAAAAAGAATTTATATGTATAGTGAGTTTCAAAAACAAGTCCCACTTAGGTGCTTACTTTATAGTTTTTAAAAAGATTGTATTGAAAAGTTTCTATACTAAAAATTTTCTCATTCTTTTTAAAAATATAAAGTAATCATATGAGTAGTTTTTTTAAACTAACTGTAAATAAGCTCATTATGTTAGAGTCTTCTAACGAATGTGTTGGATAAAGTTCAAAGTAGTATAGAAATGACGCAACCGGATATTTCCCTAATCCTTTATTACTAAAAATGGATATCAATTCCTCACAAACACGTATATTTATATAATAAATTACACCTAAGCATTTAACTTATTATATGATATTAAAAATCTTTAAATAAAAATAACCAGTGATAGACATAATAAATTTTGCCCACATCATTTCAACTTTAAGCGAGTTATATAAAAGTTCTAATACTTGTAATAATATTCTTTAACAGAACTCTACAAAATGGAATTGTCTTCCGAGTCCCAGGTGCTTTTCATCACGTATTTTGGATCGCAAAGCTATATATATATTATATATATTTATATATATATATTATATATATATACAACTCCCTCCTCGAAACCTATCAGTTCCGCCAATAATTTTTATTGACCAATAGAAATACAGTATTAAAGAGACACGAGATATTTGAAATTTTTTATATTGGATTTAATTAAGTTATAAAAATTAAAGGATTATATATTGTAATTTTGTTTATATAAACATTTGTATTTATTGTTTAATTAAAATTTTTTCAAATTTTATTTTTAATAATTATTCGTTTATTATAAATTTTTTCGGAAAAGAGGTTTTAAAGACTAAAGATTCGTATGCAAGAGGGCCGCACCTAGTGAGTGACAGAGGCAGCACGTGTCCACAATGTTGTGCAGGGTCCCCCTTGAAAAGTGAGGGGGGAGCTACTTCAGAACCCCCGTTTATTAAAAAAGAAACGATGGCCTATATATATACGAATATATAGCTCAGTTCGGATTTGTTATATTTAATTAAAAATAAATTTTGAAATGTTATTATTGACATTGAATAATAATAATAATAATAATAATAATAATAATAATAATAATAATATTATATAAAAAAATAGAATATTATAGTGGAGCCGCTTACGGAATATCAGAGAGGTAGGGAAAGAGTAATGGGCGTGGACTTCTATCCTACAGGGAGAGGGAAAAGTGCCGAAACGTCGAATCTAGGAAATGGTAATCGCAGATTAAAAAAATTTAATAAAATAATTATTAAGAATTTATGATTTTTCTTGCCTTCTTGTCAAAATTTTTTGAAAGAGACGTTTTTTTTGTGAATAGTTAATCCAGTAATATGAATTGGAAAAATTCATAGTAGCTCATTAATTATAATAATAAAAAAAGAAGCTATTAAAATGTTTGCATTGTTAAAATAATGAATACAACAAATGTTGAATATGTTGTAAAAAATGAAGTGTCTTTGAATGACATGAGTGGTTGAAAGAGGGCGGTGAAGATGTTAAGGACAAATACAGAAGTGGACAGCTATATACACATTCGGATATATATAACTCATTATTTAATATTCTAACGAGTGAATTTTTCATGATCACTGATCAAAAAAATCTCTTATAAATTTCTTGAAATAGTAGGTCTTGCCAATGAGTGTACGTGTAAACGAAATTGTCATTTTTCGATTCACAATAATATGGAAATGAACGATCAGTGTAAAAAATATATAAATTTTTATTAAACTCATTAGAGCCGATGTTGAAAAAATCGAAAAAAAAAAACGTAAAAGAGTAAAGTGGGCCCCAAACAATTTTGAGGATGATAAGGGTTAATACATTCCAAAGAGAATAAATATAGTAATTCCAGAGAGAAATAGAGAGACTAAGAAGTGAGAGGCGTGGCCTTTCCTCTTTCTTTTAAGGATCGAAGTGGAGAAAGTTGAAAGATCGTCGTTGTGATTGGTTTGAATGATATTAGTGGTGGTCTTCACATTTCTAGAGATAATATTTTTAGAATTCCTAAATAAGAAAGACTAATTCTTTGGGCTGGGGGTAAAAGTAAGCGTGTCGGCTGCGAAGATGAAAGATCCCAGTTCGAATCTGGGAGACACCATTTATACCCTATTAACGCATTCTTTATAAAATCTTTTTTTTCTTTTATATTTTAATTTTCAATAGCTTCTATCTTTCACTAATTTCTAAAGCAATCTTATTTAAATTAAATCGAAGTTAAATAAAATAAGAAAAAGAGAAAAGTAAAAAAGTGAACAAAAGAATATTTAATATTTATAAAGCATTTAGAAGTTGAAATATATATGTATATATTCTTCCTGTAACAAGATAAAAGACGAATGCTTTTCCGGCTCATTCTCCTCTTGTCCCCTTTGTCTTTTCACTTGTTCTTGAAAACTTCTTTGAAAATTGGGTCATCCTGGATATATTTTTCAAACTATCTTATTGTTTTCTAGAACATTTTATTTTTTTTTTAAGAATTTAAAAAAGCCCTTGCGGCTTTTTTTTACTAGCGCAAATGAAAAACGGGGCAAACACTCTGCTTACTTCAGTTAATTTTTAAAATGTATTTTTTCTTTGTTTACAAAAAATAAAGAAAAGAATAACGATTATGCTGTATTTAAACAGGGGTTCAATGGCGAGACTCTTTGGATAGTAAGGATTATTTTCCAGGAAATCATTGATTCTCAATCCTTTTATCATCAATCACCTTTCCTTCATTTTAGAGTAAATTTTTTTTTATTAAAAGATCACAAGAAATTCTTCGCTGGAAAAAAATTATAAATAGACTTAATTTGTGAATTTGCAAATATAACTATACGAAAACAATATTTCTATAGTTTTATTTTTTTTTTTTAATTCATATCATGGTTCTATTACCATTTCTAAGAACAAAAATATAAAAATACAATGTTAATTAAATTAAAGATATACAAAAAAATCCCGACATCGAATTTTTTGTGATCTTATATGCTCTATATACTACGAGAGTTGCCTTTTATATTTCGGAATTGCGCTAAACTATTGCTGCTGACGCTTCTATCGTAAAGTTTGACATTTTTGATGGTATACTTAGAACGTATTGACATAAGAGCGCTATTTGTGTAGTTTACAATATCTTGAAATCATCTCGGCTAAAAATTGAATTAAATCGTGAACATTTTCGAGCGATTATTTTTTACAACTAGACGTGGATTAACCCAATAACAGTGCATTAATGAACTTAATTTGACTTGTGGCTATGAAGCACCATCAAGGACTAGTGTTTATCGATGGTTTGCCGACTTCAATCGTGGCCGTAGTTCGGTTAAGGACGACTTTTCGTGAAGATCGTCCAAAATCGGTTGATGTTCCGGAAAACATTGATGCTATGCGTGAACTGATACTGCCTTATCGTAAGATTGAGGTATCGTTGAGCATTAGTGGAATCAGCATACATTCAATATTGCATGAACATTTGGCCGTCAAAAAGATTTGTATTACAAGGCTTATTCACAAAGTTTCCCTAGGGCTGGAAACAAAACATACGGTGGGATCAACTTTTGTATTCTTGTGTCGTAGAAGTCTACCACCTGGGACAGGAACAAGTGAGTGTCTACACCTGTTTGTCACTTTAAAAATACTTATATTGAATATACTTGAAGTCTAAGAAAAGATGGTAATTAGTGAGAACCAGACTATAGGCGGATGGTTAACACTTTAACTTCCAGCGGAACCTCTACAGATATGTTGTGTGATGAGCAATATGTGGGCTAGGGTTTGACCATCCACCCTCTAGTCCTGATCTCGTTTCCATCTTTTCTTACTCTTCAAGAAATTCCTGTCTGGTCAGTATTTCCAATACTGTATGTCGAAGACATACACTGGTTTCTGTCTCAATAGGCAAACTTTTACGACACAGAGATATAAAAGTTGATTCCACGGAATGACAAGTGTCTCAATTCCGATGATGAATGTGTAGCTCAACTGCTTTATCTATTCCAATAAATGTTTCCATGTAAATATGTTTTCTTTCTCTTTACAGCTCTAGGGTAACTTACTTTCTGGATAAGCCACGCACATATAAAATTTATAAGGAAAATAAAAAAAAAATCATTTTTTTTTTAGGAAAGGGGGCAGTCTGGGAGCTATACCCCCTTCCCCTCCTCAAAGTCAAAAAATTGCAAAAATCAAAACAAAATTTCAAAAAAAAAAAAATGAAAAAACTGACAAAAATAATAAATTTAAATGAAATTTCTATAAGAACTTATCAAAGAGAAATGAAAAACTAGCTCTAAAGAACATAGCACCCCCCCCCCAACCAAATTTCTGATTAACCTATTGTTTTCACAGTTTTAACTCTTAAACCACAATAAATAAATAAGTTAAAAACATTTTCATATAAAAAAAATTTTGACTTAAATTGTTGTATGTAATATCAACTTGTTTTTAACAGAATTTATTATTTTTTTTTAAGGACCTAAACTGTAAATACCAGTATATTCGCTAATAAAACAAAGAAATAACTGTAAAATAATTAATCATTACTAAATATTTTATGAGGGAAATGCGCTAAAAGAATGCAAACCCAAGATTAAAGGTGATTTTAAAATCTATTTCTTTTCTAATTCATGTAAGGTAAATAAAATAATATTACTTGAAAGTTACACATGTGGCTGAGATAGTCCTTAAATGTGGACAATCATAAAAATTTTTTTTTTCTTTATGTCTATATCTAGTGCAAAAAACAAAAACATTTTTTTCCCATTGCGGACATTTGTGCTACGCATTTAAAAGTTTGTAAGAAATATAAACGTCATTCGCTTCCAGGAAAAATAACAATTGTTTTCGTAAAGCTAATTAAGGAAAAGATACAGTGACCAAGCATGTGTTATGGAGTTCAAGCTAATAAAATATAAGTTCAATAAAAAAAACTTATGAAATAATTATATGTCTAATAAGATCTGATTTCATTTGAATCACGAGAAGAAAAGTAAAAAACTGTTGATTTTGCAGAATCGCGTATATTAACTAAACTC
>JAAAKE020128549.1:0-14636 GCA_010014785.2 Anisolabis maritima | reverse complement strand
TATTATAAAAAATTCCTAATTGTTTTAAAATAAGATATGATATATACAATATAGGAAATAATTTCCTTTAAAAAACTTGTTCACAAAGAATGTGAATATTTCTAGGAATTTAATATAATAATAATTTAAGTAATTAAAATACTGTTAGAGAGTGTCAATTTATAAACATTTTATAAATAAAAATACAATTATTTATTTTTTATTTCATGTCTTATTTTGCAAATTAAATAAACGATCCTCAAAACAGTGAAAAATACCCTCAAAAATATTATATTAAATAAATAAAAAATAATACTTTTATTATAGGACTCTTTAAAAAATAAATAATTATACATAGCTTAAATGACTCCAATTTTGAGTCTAATTAAATATTATTATTATATATTGAAAGTCTTATTTTTTTCGAAATGTGATTTAAAAAATTTTAGTCAATATGAGTTGTCCTTCATAAAAAAAGGTCTTTGGTTCTATAATAATAATAATCACACTTAATTGCTTAAGGTTAATACATTTTCATAAGATTTTGACGTTAACGAGGTAAACTTCCGTTAGAGGCTCGACGTGGAGCTGATGTTTGCAACTTTTGCGAGTATTCTATGAAAATAAAAAATAAAATATGTGTAGATAAATTCATCTTTCAAGAGTTTTTTCTTGAGGGAACAATAGATTGATTTAACTTTGGTTTTTTCCATTTTTGGCATCTGGGGCTATATAGACATTAAACGATATATATTTCCTGTACAAATGATCCAAGCATATTTATTTACATGACTTGGTATCCAATTGACTTAAATAAATTTTCATTGGATTGCCTGGCATCTGAACCCACACCCTTGGCTTTTAAGGTATCAATATTAACAATGTCAATACCTTTAACCTCTGGGTCACGGAGAGGAGGGGAGGCTAATTTGAGAATTAGTTTGCGTCTCACTTAGACCAATACCAATTTGTGCTTGTAAGGTTTTTTTCCGAATCGGATCAGAAATCCTTAGTTTGGTTTAACTAATTGATTTCTTGTTTTCTCCTTGATGTAAGAAAATGGAAACTCATTCTTCCTTCTTAAAGAACCGTATTGGCCTAAGTTCCTAAAGGAAATGACTGATTCAGGAAAGAACAAAATTTACAATAATTTTATCATTTTCATGAATATTCTTTATAAAATCGTTATTTAATTTAATAATTTGAAATTTTATATATATTTAATACCTTTGAGTGCTTCTTGAAGTGCAGTTTCGTTTATACAGACACGGAACTCATTTGGAGAAAGAACTCCTCCAGTGAGAGCTTCAACAACTGATGGCTTCACGTGTATGAATAAAATAGGTTGACTCCGCTTTACAAAATCTTCGATAAGAGATTTAATTCCTCTAGCGGCAGTGAAGTCCACCCCCTAAAATTAATTAAAAATATATTAAATATGTACTGAATTAGACTCCTCATGCGGCGATTTTTTGGCCCTACTTTTTAGAACACCCACCATTACTAGCACGTAATTATTTCAAAAATTTTTGAAGCTCAGTTAATTTTTAGAGATATGTGAAAGAGTAGAAAGTCAGCCAGTAGGGCAGCCTCTATCGAAATAAAACTCCCAAAATATGAGACGTTTCGGCTTTAATTATATAATGCCATCATCAGTCATTAGAGCTGAAATGGGCAACAAAATTAAAAAACACAACTTTACAAAATAAATTTAAAATAATAACTTGTAGTATATGCAGATTCCAGGTATAAGACAATGAAATGGCATATACTACTGGTAGACTTGTATATTTCAATACACAAATATAAAGTGTACATAGATAAAATAATGCTCATCAGCACTGATATGGCGAAGTCTTCAGAATGAATAAAAATGATTTATCAATTACAAGCAAATAAAATATCGGGAATCAATGATCTTGATGAGATCGCTGACCCATAATACAAATATAAAAAGCCGAAATCTTATTAACTAAATCATTTCTTTGACCCCAAGAAAATTATATTTATACAAACATGTTATTATTTCTTTATATTTTATATTTTAGAATTTTCTATAATTTTTCCAGATATAATTGGTCCATTTGAATATTACAATTTTTTATGCAATCTGACCATCAGCATTTTTTTTGTACTATGCAATCGGTTTGATAGTTGAGAGCTCTATAGCCATAGGTCTTAATGAAGCATTTTTCAGCTACCAGACATTTACATGTATTGTCTATCTTCATCGGAATAATGGCCCCGTCAATTAATTTTTTACGACTAACTTTCTCCTTAATTATTATTTGTATATTTAGAATGTATTAGATTTTTAATTATTTTATTTTTTCTGAGAATTTTTTTTCTTTATGACCTCAGATATTATTAAAAATAGGAATTTTTAAAATATAAATTTTTTATATTTTTTGGCCCTTGCCCGCCCAATTTCATTTACTTGCCCATCTGCCTGGACCATTTTGTCTTGGTACTGGCTAGTATCCACCCGTAGATTTTTTTTAAGACTTAAAACCCACCGCGAGCCGGCCCAGGCAATGACCTAGGGCCTTATCCGTGTCCATGCAGGGCTGTATACTGGATGAACAATTTATCCTTTTGGCATCACTCATAAATCCATTTTTATTTAATTTAAATATGTGATAGCCTAGCGCTAATTGATTTAATGAAAACAAATTTCTTACGGAGAACATTATCAGACCTTTATTAGAAACTTCAACTAGCTAACGTTTGTATCCATCGTCTCCTCCTTCAGGACTAGTGGAGGCGTTCGATCTCCGAAACATCGGCTAGTTGGAGTTTCTAATAAAGGTCTGATAATTATCTCCATAAGAAATTTGTTTTCATTTATATACTATATAAATACTTTTCATTTTTGGCTAATCTTGCCTTTCTATAAGAGATATTTTGATTAATTATATTAAATATTTATATTTTTATATTCTTCTTGCCTAATTCAGAATTCTTTATAAGCTCTTCTTGTTTTTATATTATCTTTATAAATACAGGGGTTCCATTTTATAGTGAGGGGAGGACAAATTTCCACCATGTATCAATATATATATATATTTTTTAACAAAAAAGGAGCCTTTAGACACTTATTTAATTGTCTTTTAACATTTCTTTGTTTTTTTTTTAAGTCTTTTCGATCGCCTCAGAAGCCATTTAGACTACGCTCTTATATATTTATATTAATTGGTAGCCAATAAAAATAAATTTTTGTCATTCAAGATGGGAAGCTAAAACCTCTGACCTTTGGTACATGAGGCAAGACTACTTTTGCAACAAAGGTCAGGGCTATAAATAATAATAAATAATTATTTATTATAATCTGTATATTTAGGAACTTCTCCAAGATCTACTCCTAATCATTCCATTTAACAAATACCAAGTTCTCAGCTCTCCAAACTGTATTTATCAAAAAAATGAGTTTCAATATAAAAAAGAAAAAGTATAGCTTATTTTTTTAAAATTCTTAGCCGGCTTCTAAATTTACAATTATTATTGATAATTTTGTGCAGGGTGGGATAAAGGGAGAACCGTATATACTATCATTTCTATAAACAAATTAAAAAATGGTCAAATGAAAAACTCAAGGAGCATGGCGGGATGTTTACATATTAATTAATCTTTCGTGGAGGAGTAATTTTCTTCATCCGACCTTTATAAAGAATTTATTCAAATTTTGTATTAAAACTTAAGAAAAATTTTTCTTTATATTTTTAGAAAATTACAAGATTAGAAATAAAGCTATAAAAAGAAATTACCTGAATATGTCTGGCATCAAAAACGACAGGCATTGAAGATCCTCCTTGACGTAATCCTATTTTAGAAACAATATGTCGAACATATTCGGCAGATGGGAAAACAAGACTTCGGTCTGGTGTTACTAGAAGATATTCTGCACCTGTACTATTGGTACCAGGTATCTAGAAAAAAACATTTTCTCGAATATATGAATATGTCTACCAACACCGCAAGGGAGTGGACACAACCTTCTTAAAGCGCTGCCTTAGACTATCAAATTCAGATGTATTTTTCTACTATTTTTGGCCTTTGTTAAATATCGTGGGGGCGCTTTAAGTTGAAGTTACGCTCTCGATATTCGTTACTTTCTCCTCCCTATATAAATAATAGCCCTTTTATTTTTATTTTCTTGTTTTTTTTGACATACTCATTATCAATTTATATATTTGTTGTTTACTCAACCTTTATAATTTTTCGACCATAACTTAACCACAAAGATCTCTAGAAACATTTTGCTACATAATGCTTCAAGGACAGTGTGTATTTCTTAACTTAATATTTTTTATCACTGGAATAAATAATGCGAAGATGGAACACTCATAGAACCATCTATCCTTAACTACCTCCCGAAAAAAATTATTTCTGGTGACGTATTTGATTAATTATTTTAAATGGGAAAGGTTGCTGCTCAGACCAGATGACTTTTAGACTTATTTGTAAATATTATATACTTGAGGTCAGTGGTGTTACGAGCTGGGAGTAAAAGGGGTCATTCCCCACCTTCCCTACCGCAAGCCTTGACCGCCCCAACACCTCGAAAAATTCATATCAATATGTTAAAAAGTCATTAAGTTATAATAAACATTCATAGTTTTTTTTTTTAATTAATGTATAATATTAGCTTTTGGATGTTAGTTATGCCACTACCTGAGGTTTAGCAAAATTTTCAGTTGTCCCTGTTTGGATCTGATTAAATGCAATTTAATGACATCAGCTTAATATTACATTATATATAAAATAATAATTTTCCCCTCCCCCCCTTATTTATATTAATATATGGAGAATAAATATCAATAAAACTTACAGGTATATTCTCAACTCGAACAGTGGGTCTAGCAGTTGAATATAATAAGAAAATTATATTAATTCCTATGCCAACCACAATCCCAACTTCCAATCGAGTTAGAAGACAAACGGCAAATGTTGTGACTGCAGGCACCAGATCCAATTCTATAAGAATCGGGAATCGTTAATTAATAATATTATATATATTTAATAAATATATTTTTTTATTATAAAGACTCACTTTTTGTTTTCCACATTGGAATTATTACTTGCACTTCCACCATAAATATAACTGCGGCGATTATAACAGCAGCCAGGGATGCTTTTGGTATGTAATAAAAATAAGGAGTAAGAAATTCTAAAGAGAGAAGAACCAAGATACCTGAGGGAAAAAAATTAAAATATTACAAAATTACAAAAAATGAATATATTAATAAATAACATAAAAATCCTGCCATTGTTCCCGGATACATCAGTTAGAGTTACAATCAATTAGTCTTTGAAATATCAAATGGTCGTTCAGTTACTCGAGAAAATTCTCTATATTTTGAAAAATATCTCTTGAAAATCCCGAGTTAATCCAAACAATTCCTGTCATCTAATCATCTAAATTTAATTGGAAAATTTTTCACACAATGAAAATACCCCTTGAATATGCATACATTGATGTCTGAGTTAAAAAAAGGGTGGGGGAAAGGATATTCCGAACCATCTGAAATAACATAGTCTTTGAAAAATTGTCTACACTCTGGAAAAACTTAAAAACAAAGAGAAATTGGCGGCTCACATTTTGAGAAGGGGACGAGCAAACACAAGCTCGAGCTTACCAAAAATCTATAATAGTCGGTAGTTTTTTCTCCTACTAGATTTCCCTTCGCTGGAATTTATTTAATTTATTTTTTTAGGAGCAAATTTTTGTATTGACAGAGAAGTCGATTTTTATTATATGCGAGGAAAGGGGTCGATTGCCTTGTTCGCCTATTGTTCCATAGACTCGCCCTTGAGACAGACATATATTATCTTTTGTATATATAAATTACTTTTTTATGTTTTTCATTGGTTTTATAAATGTTATTCTCCCTTTTTTTTCTTAAAGGATCAGCGATTAATATTCAAAATTTCAATTATAAATTGGGCGCCATTATAGCGTAGTTTTTTTATAACCAATCAGAGCAAAGCAAAAAGCGGCCATCTTTTTTTTTAAATTTTCTTTTTATGTCAGCTGGCCTGGTCCTTTTGAAAATAAAATATGTTTATTTATGGAGAAAAATCAGTTTCGATGGCTTCCGAACACATACATTAAACACTCTTGTTCCTCAGGACATTTCATCCGAAGTTAAACAGTACTTGGCCTTGCATATTAGCAGAGAACTTGGTGGCTGTTTCTTTTCGCTTAAGCCAGAGTCCTCCCCGATCTTGATTGTTAAACTCTTTCAGACTACCAGAACAAACCGATAAAGATAGGATAAAAATAAAAAATTTATTAGTACAATCTTTTCAAGGATTTTTTTATTTTATTTTTTTATTTTAAGTCTTTTCTGCATCTGAGGCCATATAGACTTTTAAACGATATATAATATACAAAATTACGATACTTGTAATCAAGGCATATTTATTTATATCAATTGGTTGGTATTCATTTGATATAAATAAATTTTCATCGGACTGTCTGGGATCCGAACCCACATCTCTTGACTTTTAAAGTTATCAATACTGACACTGTCAATATCTTTAACCTCTCGGCCACGGGGGGAGTAGGGGGGTATTCAAGGATTTTAATAAAGTTTAATTCTAAAATAAATATGAGATGAACGTTTAAACCTTAAAGGTATTTGCTAATTTGTTAACTAATTAGTAATATCTAACCGAAAGATTTATTCTAATTACTTAGATAAATAAAAATCTAATAAGAATAAATAACGGTTGATAAGAGTTATCATCTCATACTTAATTGAATTGTTGAAGTCTAAATAATTTCATAAGCCAAGAGAAAAAATTATTTATAGGTTATATCAAGCCAAGAAATTTACCTTTTAGGCCCTATGTGAATATCGCTATTATTATTTATTCATCTATATCAATCAATGATAAAAAAAATTGAAAGTTTCCCAAAAATCGTCTTTTTGTTATTAATTTCGGAGAGGGTAATTTAGACAGTTTATTTCATCCTGATTTTAATTTAATTGCTTTTATTTAATTACGTAATAAATACTTTTCGTATTTTTAAATATGTTTGAAAAAATTATCATTTTCTTCAATAAATAGGGTTATCCTTTTAGAAAAATCTGATAAAAATAAATATTTTCAGGATGGATAAATCCACGCTTAATTTTTACCTGTATAGACTCCTCCAAATGTGGTGGACACACCGCTGGCATGGTTGACTGCTGCTCGACTTAGAGCTCCAGAGACGGGCATCGAACTCACAAAAGAAGACAAGATATTGCATGCCCCAATGGCCAACATCTCTTGTGTTGCATCCACACCTTTACCTTCGGCTGATTTCAAAACAAAAGGTAATATTACTTAATTTAATTGAATTATGAGAGAGAACCGAAGAATTTAAAGAAAATATTTCGAAAAATATGGTAAATCAGTGATTCTCAACTTTTTTCATCAATTACCAATAAATATCATGCAACAGGATAGTTAAAATTAAAAAAAAAGAACGGTTTTTATATTTAATATATTTTTTGTTATTATTTTATTTACTTGTTGTGGTAATATCGGTAAACAGACCACAGGTAGAAAACCGTTGTGTCAAAAGGCAATATTAAATTTCATATTTAGTAATCGAATTATGTATTTTCAAAACCCCAATATGTGTGAAACCCATAGGAAAACGGCCTCTTTTCCCTGAATTCCCTAATTATATATATATTATATATTCTGGTTATTTTTATATTTGGACAAATGACTTGTATCGGTTTTTATTAACCATTTCCAGGTCTTTAAAATTTAATTAAAAAGATATAAACATTTATTTCGTCAAATTAAAAAATTTTTTTTAATAAATTCTTTACTAACAAATGGAAGTTTCAAAGTTGAGTTGGATTCCCTGGCTTAGTTATAATTTGAATTGAATGATAATGATATTTTTAAAAGTAGCGGTTACTTCAAGAAACACTTACAAAAGACTTTAGCAATGGCGATATCTTCAAGAAGAAGGAGAAGCGAAACAACAAATGTAGCCGAACCCAAAGAAGAAGCCATATCTGCGAAGTAATAAGTAGTGTTGCCAGATTGTGCTTGAAATGGCGGAGGTTCAAATACAGGAAATCCTGATTTGACATTTTCTAAGAAAAAAAATTTAAATGTCATCTAATAAAAATATTGAATGCAAAGAAATTCAAAGAAAATAAAATAATTTACCGGTAAGAACAAAGGGCCTCACACCGTGTATATCAAATATATATGCCATCGTTGCAGAAATTAATACTACAAATATATTTCTGGCAGTTGAGATGAACCAAATTAGTTTCCCAATAACTTTTCGACTCTCGCTGCTCGTGCTTCCTCTAGAGATGTTATCATCCCCCATTATATCAGTGACAAAGGCTAACTTGGCCAAAGGAAGATCTTTTGCTTTCTAAAAAACAAAAAAAGAAGAATTTTTTCTCACACATTTATACATGCAATTTATTTTCTATTTACTTTTACAAATAAAATTACTTATTCCAAGGTGGATTTCCTTGCTGAGGAATATCAACAGGCAATCTTCAATTAATCACATCATCAAAAAATTCTCTTATTTTCTCTCGGGTTCTCTCTCGGCTTTATCCTCGTGTTGACTCCCCAAAAGAAAATTTTTTTTTTTTCCTATTTTTGATAATTCTCAAGATTTTGCTTAATATAACAAATGAATTAATAAAAAAATTTTAAACGATAACGAAATAAAATATTTTCTCTTTTTGAATAAAAATTTTAAAATGTATCTCACTATTCTTATTTGAAAATTAAAAAGGCATCTCAATTTTCTATTAAATCCCATAAGATCCCAGTGGAATAACTAGAGTTTAATTCTTCAATTTGCTGCCCCTGCATTACGAAAAACCTAATATAGTGAATGCTATTGTATGGGATCCACATATCTATCTGCCCCCCTCCCCCTCTCCCCCCATTCCCATGATACGTATGCAGATATTCTCTTAAAACCTGTGGCACTAGAAGCGGCCTATATCAGTAAAACAAAATTTCAACCTCACTTTTTTTTTTAAAGAATGTTCTCACTTAGACGCCCTCTGTAATTCAAAAATGTCATCTTGGCCAAATGTCTTTTCAGCCCACCTTCAAATAATTTCATAATCCATTTGTTCTCATGGGCTTAATACTTATTGTTGTGAATTTCTTACTAAATTGAATATTTTATTTCCCATTATAAATTGACCAAAGAAATAATGATAATAATAATATAATCCGTTTTAACATTTACAATTATTTAAAAAAAAATTTTTGCATTACTTCTTGTTGCACCACTCCCTCTTTGTCTTCAATTGTGTAATAACAATTCATACTACATAATATTTTATTAACAATTATGCTAATAATATATTATTATGAGACAATTATTTTTAATAATTTATAATTGTTAAGATAATTTTGTTATATAAGAAACAAAAACTATTTCTTTGATTAAAATTATATTATTATTTTTGTTATTACAGTCTTTGTAATAAATACGGATTTTTTAATTTTAAAATTTGCATTAGGTAAGTTTGCAAGAATATGTTGATTATAATATACTTTTTTATATATAATTTTTAAGCGCATAATATATTAACTTAAGTTATATCCACTTATTTTGCATACTAATTGATTATTGGTAAAAAAAGAATTCTGAAAAAATGTGTTACCCTTTAAGTTCTTATAATCCTAAATGATCTTAGTTGCAAAGATATCAAAAAATCTATCAAAAATACTCTCTTCTCTAGGAAGCGAGTGGCTAATCGATTAAACTTCGGATTATGGCTCTGAAATTGTAATACAATTTGAGCTCGAGTCCGGCTTTCCGCAAAAAAATTATTCAACTTTGCCAAAAGTGGGATATGTGCACAACGAAGGGATTCCATAGCTTTTTTGTGCACGTCCCTCATCTCTCCTTAAGACTTTTATTGTCATCTGACGCAGGTGCATTAAAAGTATCACATTCTGTCACTGAGGATGGCCGGCGCCATATAGCCGAAATATTTGCCGAATAAGGGATGCAGAGTGAGCATGAGAAAGGCGACTTTTTTTTCTTTTCTCCGAGCCATTAGATAATTCATCACCAGTATTCACTCGCTTATAATGTATTTTTATTTTCCACGGCATTTTTAAAATACGTTTATTCCCGAACACACGAACCAATTTTTAACCGCTAATGTTTTTATAATTGTATATAAATTTTTTAATTCTTATTTATGTGTACAAAATTTTAAAAGTTTGAAAACCCCTGATGTTAATTATCGATTAATTTTTTATTCCCAAATTTGGAATATAATTACATCTCTTATTCACCTATTTTTTTCAGCAAAAAATTTTGTTTGATTTTTTTTTGCTCAACCAAAAATCATTCCATTTTTATTATAACAAGAGAGAAAATGCAATAGGTTATTCGTTTAGCTTTATTTAGGCTAATTGGATTCAGGTAATTTTGAATAATTTTTTTTGCATTTGATGGGAGGCAATTTCACAAGTCTGAGTTTATAATTAAAATGGTGAATTTCAACTCTAACCGACACATCAGTTTTTAGATTGTTCTTTTCATCTATTATTATCCATTCATTGAAAAGGGAATTTTCCATAGATCAAGGATGACGATGGAAATTAAAGATTTAAAAATATTTTCGTTTAAAAAAAAAAAAAAAAAAAAAAAAAAATTGAGTTCCAAGATATGCAAGTCAGCAGAACAAGTGAAGCTCTCTATTTTAATTCAAAGTCGATATTTCAATGGTAAGCAATTGCCTTTCCTTAGACAAAAGAATTTCAATTAAAATATCTTGTCCTCTTGTATTCATTGGGATTAAGAAAACAAAATCACAGAGTGAATGTGACGTTGAATAATCAATCATCATTCAAGAAACTATATATATTTTAAACAATATATAAGCTTTTTAAAAAAGTTATTCAACTCATGGGGGATTTTTGTTATAAAAATTTGACATTCTCTGAGGTTTGATTATAAAGAATAAAAGGAAATATTGTTTATTCCTTATTCCATAAACCAATTTAGAATAAATAATTTTATGTTTATTATCACAAGTAAAATACGATAAAGAACCAAGAATTTTTTTATTTCAATAATAAATAAGTTAATAAGTATTTTTTTTTATATTTTCAGCATATATTATCTAAATACACAGACTAAACCTACCACGCTCGGTCAAATGACCGTTTTTGAAATTTCGTTTAGAATTTCCTGTATACAACGTTACTGTATCGCCATTTAACTTATTGACTTTTGGTCATTTGACGGCTCACGGTAGGAATAGGTATACATGAAGTGTCGGTAGGTGTAGTGTTAAGAAAAGCAAAATATTATATAATATATTGTTTATTTTATTTAAGTTGATAAAAATTACACATTGATTTATGTTACTTTTTTTAGTCTTTTAAAAACAATAATTGTTTTGTCAAAAATGCCCCTTCTTTTCAAAAAAAAAAAAAAAAAATATTTTAGACACCCTTCTCCATTCTTCTTAGCATTTATTTATTATTATTATTATATATATAATATATTATTTAAATAAAAATAATATATTATCAATCGTAGTATATAACAAGTCTTCATCTTCATAAAGAGAATACTGGTAATTATGAAATGATATGAAATATCACAATTTCTCCTTGTTAAATTTGGTGCAATCACATCTCCATTTTTTCAATGCAATATATGATAAGTTTGACAATTTTAATTCTCAGATAATTATGAACATATGGGTTTTTGAAGTTAATACATTTTTAATATCGAAACACTAGAATAAACCAAAAATGGATGATAATGTTTCATCTTATAATAATTCCAAACAGTAAAGCAATATACAAACGATAAGTATAGTTTGGAATAGCCATATGATCTTCATATCTTAGTGCAAGTGTACAAACGCGTCGAATCCTTCGACTACCTCTTTCCACAAACTAACATGAGCTCCGAGTATTTACGACAAAAAATGTTTATTCTACACAAACCACGCCATTTTTTTTATTATCCTTATTTTATTATTCAAGTTTCTATTAAAAACTATTAATTAATTTTCTTTCTAGTTGTATTTACCCGGAGAATAAGAAGAACAGCCATGCAGCCGCATCCGAGTGCAGCATCCCATGGTCTTGTGGAGCTTATCTTTTCAAATATTTCTTCCCAAACTTCAAGAAAATGCGATGATGTTATCTTCAAACCTAGAATATCTTTCACCTGTGATGTGGCGATAATAAGGGCAGCAGCGGATGTAAAACCAGCCGATACTGGACCACTAATAAAGTCAATTACAAAACCTGGAAGAGGATAAATCAAATGGTAATGAGACAATTTTTTTCAATAAATAAATTTCATAATTAATGGTCATAATAAACTTCATAATTAATGGTAATAATAAATTTCATAATTAATGGTCATAATAAACAATGAGTCGATAATAATAATAAATTGATTTCTTTATGGTATCGATCGATATCGAGGAATAGAGCTCAACGACAATAAAATTCTAAGACACCATAAGGGTTCCAGCCTTTGTTTCGTTTAACTATAGAGATGGTCTATAATAAACTAACGGTCTTGCTCCGATAATTCTGGCTATCGACTAATTATAAAATACCATTATACCATCTAAAAAACAAGCTGGAACTCACCTAACTGTAGAATACCCATAGCTAGGATAAAACAGCCAGCGAGGAACGTGAGAAGTACCGCATATTCCGGTCCAAAACCGTGGAGATTCTCCCGAGTTATGATCGCAGCGATTGCAGTGGGTCCAATTGGACTGTCTTTACAAGAACCGAAGATGGCATAAACAAAACATCCAAAAAATGCCGAGTAGAGCCCATACTAAAAAAAATATGTATTTTTTGTTTAGAAAGACAAAAAAATAACTAATTTTACCAAACGATTTAGTTTTCTGTTACAAAATTAATTCGAAGTATTCTCAAAATTTAAGATTAAGGAAATATTACTTTGCTTGGAAATTTTATGAGATCAACTATACTATGCATTTACGAGTATTCTTAGAGATAAAGAGGGAGAGAGATCTTGATTTTTCTTTGAAAGGGCAGATTTAAATAATAGACGGATTTATAGTTAAGAATTAAGAAATTGAATAGGCCTATATTTTTTGCAAATTGATGTTATGAAATTTGGTCCAGAATTTGAGGTCCAATTCACTCCAAATATATTATCTTCTTTGGGCTATAAATATGTAAAATTTCATTCTTTGATGGGTGGTTCCAGAGATATAAACTAATAAATAAAGCTGCATATACTCATAAGATTTTTTCCATTTTTGGGGTCCATTTGATTTGAAAATTTTAACAAATTAAGAGTTTACATTTTAATAGTTCCACTCAGAGCCGCCCCTAGAGCCAGGCACCTGGGGCAATCGCCCCGGGCCCCGTGCTTAAGAGGATGCAGCATAATAATGTTTTATAATTAAAATAATTTATATATAATTAATGCTGAGAAATATGCAAGGCTCTTTTCCAAATCTGGCCATTAGTTTAAGAATATTATGAACAATTCTGATTTCAACAGCATCAGCAGGACGATGTTTTTATAAATTAAAACTAATGAAATTATTTGCGGACAACAATGTCATAAGGAACGAATTTGACACTTTTATCTATTGAGCACGAAATATGTGAAAAATTAAATTGCTAGTAGAAAAAAAAAACACTAATAAGTAAAATAATTAACGTTAACTTTTCAAAAATTTATTTAAACAAAATTGCGGAAATTATTAAACAAAAAGTGTAAAAAAAAATATTTTTTTAAGATTGTATGTTTGTTTCTATTTATTTTGATCTTAGTTTTTTTAATGAACCTTTCGCACTATTTTATTATTCTTTTATTAAATCATGATGATTTAATAAAAGATTTGCTGAAATAAAAGCCCACAAAATTAATATTTCATAAAATAGTGGGAAAGGTTCATTAAAAAAAATTAAGATCAAAATAAATAGAAACAAACATACAATCTTAAAAAAATATTTTTTTTACACTTTTTGTTTAATAATTTCCGCAATTTTGTTTAAATAAATTTTTGAAAAGTTAACGTTAATTATTTTACTTATCAGTGTTTTTTTTTTACTAGTACTTAGTTTATTTTTAGAAAGGGCTCCTCAATTTCAGATTTATCCCGGACCCCGCAAAAGCAAGGGGCGGCCCTGGTTCCCCTTACTATTTTATATACCGTATATATATATATATATATATGTGGAATAATGTTTTCTCGGGTTGGCCCGCGTTTATTGTTGAGATTAACTCGACGGCTCTCCTTTTGGAGCCATTTTCAAGAGTTTTGTGTTAGGAAGTGATGGTGGAGGTGATTTGTTTTTGTTTTTGTTGTATGGATGTTTCTGAGGCTTGTGTTGGTCTCTTTGTTCTAGGTAGTGGTTGTTTGGATTGGAGCCGACGCGACAACCGTCCCCACACCACCCAACCAAACACTTCCTAAAAAAACAATCCAAACAACCACTACCTAGAACACAGAGACCAACACAAGCCTCGGAAACATCCATACACACAACGAATCGAGGAGTAGGCAGATTGAGGCCTCGAAGTCAAACCAAACAACACACACTCAACCAAGCCCGCCCTGGGCCTCAGAGCGAAATCCAAACCACCGCCACATCCACATCCACATCCACCGACCAAACTT
>JAAAKE020128538.1:0-14636 GCA_010014785.2 Anisolabis maritima | reverse complement strand
ACCCACTTTGAACACAGCTTTCTCATGGACAAATGTTCATGCAAAATAGTGTATACACTGCTTTCTGATATCTTTAAAGTGTCAGCTATCTCACGCAACTACACTTTACAGTCTTCCAAAACGATTTTGTGCACTTTTTTTAATGTTTTCTGGAATAACTGCCGAATTCGGGCGAACAGAGCATTCAGCATACGGCCACGTTTAAACTCAGCAAACTAACGACGGTTGCTTTTGATGAAACAGAATCCCCATAATACTTATCAAGCCAGCGCTTTGCTTGAACGGTATTTTTTCCCATTAAAAAACAGTGTTTAATCAACACACGAAATTCCTTTTTTCCATCGTTTTATAAATAACAAAATTAGCGTCACTAAATCACTGTAACTTGTAAACTAATGGTCAGATTGTCATGAAATTTTGCACATATGGTTTGAAAACCATATGGATTTTTCATTAGAGGCGCTATCTATGTGTCAGCCTCGGGACGAGTGATGTGTTAAATACTTGAGTGATCCTGAGTGGTGTAATGGTTAGTCTACTTGAGTACAAACTGAGGGATCTGAGTTCGACCCCTGGTGGAGTAATTTTTCTCAAGGGGCTGAGTTAATACATATTAATTATGTTTTTAAACAAATGAATTTATTCTTTCATTCATTGCTCTTGAACTAAATCTAAAGCAATTAAGTCTACAAAGAGATTTAAAGTTAAGTGACTTTGGATTTTTAAATTCAACGAGTATTTCAAAAAGTAACATTTCAATGTTTATCTATCTTTTAACAAATTGACTAAATCACAAAATTAAGTGACCTAAATAAACATCAATTTTGAAGTTGATTCAAGAAATCATCTCCTGGAGGAATTATTCCTTTTACTCTATCGAAAGATTTCTAGGACTGACTGATGCTAATGACATAATGAATTTATTACGACACTCCAGATTTTTTTATTTTATGATATTACAGTTTCCCCTGCCGAACGTTATTAATACATTGCCCGCACGGCAAAGTCGCGTTCCGCAAAGTTGTGGTCTTATGGAAAAAATTTGTTAGGTATGATTCAAATTAAGAAAGTATGTTTAATTTAAACAAACGTAATTAAAAGGGAAAAATGAAACAAATGTCAATTGAAAGGATTTTTACTAGGGCCACGTGGCCAACGCTCTGGGCAGCGTATCGCGTATGAATGAAATTCTAGCGTTGGACAAATTAAATAGAATCAAAATAACGCGAGTATGTGCAAAATCGCGCTCGGCAAGGGTTTATTGTAATAGTATATGAAAGCCGATATGGTAAATAGTGGTACCACCAATTTTTCTACTCTACATTTAACCCGAAGACAATATTTATAAAAAAATTATATTATCTCGTATTTCTTGTTTATTATAAAACATAGATTTAAAATATTTATATTTTGATACCATGGCAAAGATTTGACCTATCTTTTCTAGGAAATTGAAGACACCACACTATTTTGAGGAGGAAAATGATTAATATATCTTAAAGCTTTTTGAATTTATTATATGTACAGTCAATTTAATCAAAATCGTTAGAGGAATTTAAGAGAAAATCACCAAAAACCTAAAAAGGTGCAAGAATAGAGTGGGCTCCACACAATTTTGGATGGAAAAAGGGTTAATAATTTTAAATATCATCTAATAAATAATTGTTTTATGAATTTTAATCAAAATCATTTGAGCGAATTTTGGTGAAATTGAAAAAACTTAAAAAGCACATATGTAAAGAACTCTGACAGATTTTAGACTCAGGGGCCTAAAAATTATGTGTATTTCTCTTGAAATCCCAGCAGTAAATTTTTTCGCGATCGCTGTACTTTATTACATATATTATAAGAGAAATTAGTTGCAAATGAGAGCAAAATTTGTGAAATTATAAATTATTAAATTACGAATTTGGTTTGTACATCCATTCTTACTAAAATTCAGTATTTAAATCTATTTCTTTTTAATTTTTTGGTTTTTTTATTTAAAGTCTTTGTCAAAAAAATGAAAGGAAACCGATCCTAGATGAAGAAACTCAGAATTGGGGAGTCCGTCGTTTATTATTATTATTATTATTGTATTGTGTCCTGGATTTATATAATATAATAATATATAAATATATTTATTTATATATTATTTATATTTTTATGAAAGATAACTGTTATTTACCAATTGATTACCAAATAATCTATATAAATTCTTATCGGTTTGAATGAGAACTGAACCTATGACCTCACTGATAGAGAGTCTTATCTACTCCAGGGATGATGGGAGGAGGGAGAGTCTCAGAAAAATTAAAGAAAAACAAAACCTAAATAATTTAGAAAAAAAAAAACTAACTATAAAAAATAAAAATTATTAACTATAAAAGATGTGAGGTAGAATTTTAAAGACGATTGAATTTTTTAAATTAATTTAAATGGATTAAAATGTCCCTCTTTGAAAGCCTATATATTTATAAAATATTAAAAAAAATTAATTAAATTAACAAAATTTAACTGAGAGAGGGAGAAGTTAATGAAAATAATTTACCAATGTGAATTGGATATTTTATATCAGTAGGAGAAGATGCGCCAGAATTATCCTCTTGTTTAACAATTGACATTTTTATTAATTGTAATAAAATAGTTAATGATAATAGGGAATAATATATTATATAGAATTTTTAATAAAATTAAAATAGAATCAGTATAATTGTTTGTTTTATGGGATGACACTAGCACACTAGCGCTCCCAACGTAGCCATAGATAAATATGACAAATACTATATTTAGATAGGAAACTTCCAGAGAACCTATTCGAACACTGTTCACAACGCCACATATAGCTGTGAACCAGAACTAAAATGTTAATTTTATTTTTGAAATACACTCAAGTGGTAGCGAAAAAATCTTCGTTCATTTTTTTTTTAAAGAAAATATAAAACAATGTATTTTAAACCCCAAATAAATGTTTAATAATATGTTTTCATATTAGAAGTTCATATGCTAAAAAAACATTTTTTTATTTTTCCTAAAAAAAAGATGCAAGTGTTTCAAGTGTATTTGTCTTCAATTAGATATTTATAGTAGATCCCGTGCGAGGTTTTAAATGAATAAAAATTTAAAGTAAATCAGATTCAGATAACCAATCTACTTAATTTCAAAGTTAAAAATATAAATAAATGCTTCTTCTATTTACTTACTTTGTCTTGAATCTAGCATTTTAAAAAATAAAATTACAAACATTCTCTGAATGAAAAAGATTATCAAAAATTTCAAAGTGATTTTGCAAGTATAAAAATTAAAGATTTTTATTTTGTGACCATTCTCAACTCATTTCGTTAAACTATTCCTTCAGGTTTAAGTTATAGAATGAATGGCGAAACTGGTGGGAACCAGGAATTAAAAACTTAAAGTCGGAAAGGGAAGCTTTGCTGTCTATAGATAGATTATATCTATGAATATTGCCCACAAATAAAGAAGGATCATTTTGTAATAATATTTAAATATATTAGAGAGAAAATAAATATCACATAATTTGAATGCGATTATTTAATAATATTAAACAATAGCATATAATAATAATAATAATCATTTCCATACATCTTTTTTTAATTAAATGTCAATCAAAACAAAATGAAAGCTAACAATTAATAACTAAATCGATCGGGAGCCCACAAATGTCGCTTTCTTTCTTCATCTTCTTCGTTCTTCCGCTTTTTCTTTCTTTTCTTATTATATCATTTTCTGGCAACAGGTGTAATGATTTTCCATTTATTCGAATGATGTGATTGTTGGATGTTCTGATTTCCCTTCAGAGTTTTGATCTATTATCCAGACTCTATCTTCAGGTTTCAATTTGCTCATTATTTTAACATTATGTCTTTGATTTCCTTTCTGGATATTTTTAAAATTTCTCATTTTATCTTGTACTTGATTATCGTCAGGAATATTAAGGCTTAAATTGATTTTCACTAATGGGAAGAACATCCCTCAAATTTACTATTATTAATCCATATTCTCAAGCAAAATTTTTAAGAATTGTGGACCATTGTCACTTCCAACTACATTTGGTATTACGTCTAACAAAAATTTTCTTTAAAATATTTATTACCCCTTCATTTGAGATTTTCCTTAGAGCTTGACCTTCTGGATAATAATATTCTTGATCAACTAAATATATCTTTCTTTTAGATCAAAAAAGTCTATTTTTACAGTTGACCATGAGGAATAATCTCTTTCTTCGTACCAATAAGCTCATTTTTCTTAGGCAATAATTTAATACATTCTTCACATTGCTGAATCATTATAGATATATCATAATTTATATTTGATCACCATACAGAAATACAAGAGCGTGCTTGACATTTTTTAAATGATCACTATGAATTTTTCTTTTTTTTCTTTATAACATAAAAATCATCTATAATACCTAATTGATTTTTAAATTTATAAAAAGGCATTATAAAATTTTCGCAATTATTTTCATTCTTCTATCCCTTAATAACGTAATATTTCAATTTTTTTTAATTTGATCAGTCATAAAGGTCGTTCTTTTAAGGATCCTTCAAGTCCTTTTTGATTCATACATGATCATTCATTTAAGAAAATGATTATTTGTGGAGAGAAAATCAAAACCTTAAAATTAAGGCAAATAATAAGTTTATTTATTATTGATTCACATAAATAATAATAAAAATCCAAATAGTAATTCTGAAAAAAAAAAAACCACTTTTATTTATGAAAATGAGTCAAAATCACTATTTCATTTATTTCGGGTAGTTAAAATTTTTGTTATTTTAATAATAAAATCAAAAGTTTATCATGTGGAGAGAAAATAAATAGTTAAGGAATCCAGTTAATCTTCACCTGAGATGTTGAAGTTTTGATTAGGTATGTGACAATGCCCATCTTTGAAAGGCCATGCAGCTAGTTTACTTAATAGAATTTAAAAGATGAAACTCAAAACGTCCGCCGGAAGCCATCAATACAAATTTTTCTATATGAATAAATAAAAGTATATAGTGAAAATTGACTTTAAATGAAATAAAAAAAAAAAAAGATGAAATTTATTTTATTAACTTACCTCTTAATTTCCACACGTTTTTTTTTTTTTTTTTTTAATTTTATTTAAGCCTTTTTACCAAAAAGGTATCCATTTAGACTTCATCCTTATTTATTTGTAGCCAATATAATAGAAATAAATTTTTGTCGCGCAGGACGGGAAGCAGTTCCTCTAGCTCAGCATCAAAGGGCTTCTAAACTTTAGAATATTTAGAAAAAGTCATACTAGGCTAACCGACGGGTGCAGCGATGTGGAAGGGTGTCCGCTCATTACTAGTTAAAATATTCGTTTTAAAAGAGTCGCTAAAAATGTACTGAGTCAAAAAAATTTTTTTTTTTTGAAAAATAAAATTTAGAGATGGATATTGAAGTACTCTGGGACGTCGGATGTGGATATTTTTTAAGATTATTTTTTTACCAAAATTTTCTTTGGTAATTTCTTAATAATATTTATTAATCCGATTTAATTGATTTCCCAACAGAGTGAATTCTTAAATGTGTTTTAAGATAAGATTTTTCAGGAAAATGTTTCAAACAAATTTCACATTCAAAAGAACTGACTCCGGTATGCGTAAATTGATGTCTTTGAAGGTGATGATTTTGAGAAAATTGTTTAAAACAAATATCACACTTAAAGGGTTTTTCGTTTAAGTGAATTTTGAGATGTGTAGTAAGATTAGATTTAAATGAAAATTTTTTAGAACAGATTTGACATTTAAATGGTTTCTCTCCGCTATGAGTGTGGATGTGTTTTTTGAGCGTGGAATTTTCAGAAAATCGCTTATAACAAATGTCACATTCAAAAGGTTTTTCACCAGTGTGGGTGAGTAAGTGTTTTTTAAGATTAGAATTTTTACTAAATTGTTTTAAACAGATGTCACATTGAAAAGATTTCTCGCTAGTGTGGATTTGGCGATGTATTTTAAGAGTTGAATCTTCATTAAATTGTCTAAAACAAATTTTACAAGTTTTCTTGTTTCCACCATTTTTGATTTCTTGTTCATTTTCCTGTTTCTTTCTTTTTCTTTGTTCTTTTTGGTACTTCATTTTCCTTTTTATAAATTCTATCAAAGAAATAATTAATTATTAAATAAATAACCTCATTAATAAAATAAAAGTTTTACCTTTGAATTGAATAAAATCAAACTTAGTCTTGTTTAATAAATGAATATTATTCGTTGTGCATTTTTGAGAATGTTTCGAGAGAAAGTATAAATTTATAAAATTTGTTTGGCAAAAATGACAAGTGAAGACAGGACCTTAAAAAACAGAGAAATTCAAATTCCTTCATTCTTTGAAAATAATTTATTGTGTCTAAACACACATACAAATATTAGCTTTCTACTAATTAGTTCCGGGTCAAATCTTAGATTAACTGTGCTAATATTAATATTCAATAAATGCCTCGATTCAATTCATGTCTCAAATACCAATAAAAAAAATTACAACTAAATAAGATTAAATTTAAAATTGTATTATTAAGTCCAATTTAAGTTTTTAAATTTGAAGAGAAAGTTTTTCTATAAAAAACTTTTTATTGATTGAATTTTATTACTCAAATGAAAGAAAGATAAATAAATTTTTTTTTTTATATTTGATTCATAAAATATTTAAAAAATAGCCAATGACATGTTTTTAATTCCATTTTTTTTAATTTCGTGCTTCGAAATTTATCAAAGTAAATCTCTAACTCTTTTAAAAAAGACAAGTTGCGGTAAATATTTTAGGAGGGGGAAATAAATTTTTTTTAGAGTTGGATTTTCTGTTTTTTGCAAGTAACTTGCAACTTAACTACTTAAAAATAATTTTAATTTAAACTTGATATTTTTTCATTTTTCTGTTTTTATTAAAATTTTATATTGAATTTTGTATTTTTTAGTTTTGAAGTATGGCTGTCCTAAAGGCTTGGATAGTAAAATATTAATAAAATGACATAGGTATGAGTACTCTCTACAAAACGTTTTCAGGATTTGCCTTTTTATCAGAACATTATTTCTACATGATTGTTTTCTGATACACAATTTTCTCCTTCTTCCAGAATTAGAACATGTTTTCTTTTATAATGAAAACTCACAATGTCTCTTATTTGCTGATCATAGCATATCACGACATTAATAACAATGTGCTATTCCAATAAATTAAATTTAAATATATTCAAATGTCAGACGATCTCCTTTAAGAGGAAATGGGATGGAACGTGTTTTAATTATCAAATAAACGTCTGTCCTCTCTTTAAGGTGAGGGAAGTGTGGAACTTAATACATTCAAAAATATTTAGAAGTTTTATGATGTTTAATCAAGGGATATAAAGAGAGAAAATGCACATATGGCTTTATATTCATCCCTTGAATATGATTGAATATGGTTGCGTATTTTGGAGTTCATTTAGAAACTTTTAAAGACTCAATTGAAGCAATTCAAAGGATTCTCATTCTAATTGCATTTTATACATATATTTTAATAGATGAGAAACCAAGATCAATAATAAAGGTGTCTTTGAGAGCTCAATAAAAACTCGAAATTGAGAAGTTTTGAACGAGGTACATATGTCTTTTATAATATAACACTTTTATATCACTCGTGGAAAAAATAGAACTTTCTCTTTCAGTGAATTTCAATTTTCTATCTTTTAGTGGTCATAACGATTAATGTGTCTCTAAATTATAGTAAAATATAAAAAAATATCTAGATAAATATGAAAATCACATTCATTTATAAGAGAAAAAATAAAAATAAAAGTGAAGTGGAAGAATTCTTTTATTCAATTTTTATAATTAAGAAATGAATTAATATTTACATATTAATGACAAACACCTTTTATATTCTATATGATTTTGGAATCATTTATAGATATATTTGAAATAAAAAAAGCATTAAGGTAAAAGGAAATGTCAAATATGAGAGAGGTTATGAAAATAATTTACCAATGTGAATTGGATATTTAATATCATGGCCAGTAATATCCTCTTGTTTATGAAATGACATTTTTAATAAAATAGTTAAATGCTAATTAAAATATTAATAAAACTCATACAGTAAATATGTTTAAAATATGAAAATAAGTCATCTAGTGTTTATCAAATTCAAAAAAAAAAAAACTATTATCCTTTTTGATTTGAACGCAATCTCGTGATAACTAGAGAAACTGATATTTTTGAGGGGAAAATCAAAAGCTTCAAATTAATACTAACAGCAAAAATATAATAGAGGATTTATCTATTATTAATCCAAATAAACCTAAATATTTACTCATTGAAAACTGTCTAAACAATAGCCTCTGTTCTTAAGAAAGGAAAATGTCTATCGTTGATCTCAACCTCACTAAAATTTAATAAATATCTTATCAAGGAAATATTGCTGCCAAAATTTTTCAAAATTCTACCTCTAACCTGTCCGGAAATATAAGGAAGAAAAAAATTAGACATTTTTGAGTAATTTCAATTGCATTCAAAACAAAGTTTTGTTGAATTCCGGGGATCGGTTGAGAAATTAGCTAGAAAAAAAGTCATACGTCAATTATCAAGAGAATGAAAAATAAATAAGGATATTAGGATAGCTAATCTTCCTCCAGGAATCAATATTATAACAGTTTTATCATTATCATATTTTCTTCATTAAATAATTTACGATTATTTTATTTATAAATGAAAGACATTTCTTGGTATTATTATTAATTAATAATATAATAAATTATTATACAATTAAAACACACATTTTTGACTATTTCTCTACAGTTGAGTGCATGCACTTGGACAGCAAAAAACATAGTGCACTATCTTTCATTTATAACAGGGCTCTTCAAATTTTTTTCATCGCAACCTCTTTCAACAGTCAAATTTTTTTTCGAGCCTCAAGCAAATTATCATAAGAATAAAAAAATAAAAAAATTTTTCTAAATGGTTTATATGATTTTTATAATCACATCCTTTCTCCTTTAAAAAAAAGGAGAGAGTTTATAAAAAATATGTGGTATTATAGACATTTTTTTTTATTTTTCAAATATCAAAATCAAAATTTTGGTTGAAAAAATATTACAACTGCGAATTTGTTAATTGATATGAGATTTACAGAGTCAATCGATGAGAAAAAAAACATGAGATGGGTCCCTTTTTACAATCATCTATTTATTTATCAGGTTTCTGTTCAGAGTGAATTTGTAGATGTTTTTGGAAATCACATTTTTCAGAAAATTCATTCAAACAAATTTCACATTTAAATGGGAAAAGATTTTTGTTCGAATGTGATTTGAGATGTTTATTAAGATGAGATTTGTATGAAAATTTTTTCAAGCAAATTGTACATTTATATGGTTTCTCGCCGGTGTGAGCTTCTAGATGTTTTTGGAGATCAAATTTCTGAGGAAAATTTTTTAAACAGATTTCACATTCAAAAGAACTGACTCCGGTATGAATAAATTGATGTCTTTGGAGCTGGCTTTTTTGATAAAATTCTTTAAAACAAATATCACATTTAAAGGGTTTTTCGTTTGAATGTATTTTGAGATGTGTATTAAGATTCGATTTAAGTGAAAATTGTTTTAAACAAATTTGACATTTAAATGGTTTCTCGCCAGAGTGTATTCGTAAATGTGTTTTGAGAGTTGATTTTAGAGAAAATTGTTTAAAACAAATTTCACATTCAAAAGAACTGACTCCAGTATGAATAAATATATGCCTTTGAAGATGGTGATTTTGTGAAAATTCTTTAGAACAAAGATCACATTTAAAGGGTTTTTCATTTAAGTGGGTCGTCATATGAGATTTAAGATTAAATTTATAAGAAAATTGTTTAAAACAAATTTCACATTTATATTGTTTCTCATCAGAGTGAATTTTCAAATGTCTTGTGAGATAAGATATTTCAGGAAAACGTTTAAGGCAAATTTCACATTCAAAAGAACTGTCTCTAGTATGCGTAAATTGATGTCTTTGAAGTTGCCTTTTATGACAAAATTCTTTGGAGCAAACTTCACATTGATAAGGTTTCACACCAGAGTGAATTATTAAATGTTTTTTAAGATAAGATTTTAATGAAAAATTTTTAAAACAAATATCGCATTTAAAGGGTTTCTCGTTCGAGTGCGTTTGAAAATGTACTTTCAGTTCAGATCTTTTAGAAAATCTTTTAGAACACGTTTCACATTCAAATTTCTTTTTGTCAGATGTGATACTTTTAGATTTTCTTATTTTAGAAATTTCTTTTTCATTTGTGTAATTGACTGATGGATTTTTTTGGCTTCTTTTATTTTTTGCTTGTTTATTTTTTTCTGAATTTCCTATAAATAAATATTAAATTATTAATTTTTTGAATGATTATTTATTTATTTATATGAACCGTTAATTTTGAAAGCAAGTCTATCTTCTTTATTCCCTAGAGGGTTTGTGTTTCACTAGATTTAAAAATATTCCTAAACGTATTAGGCATTCCAAATATGGCGCAACTATTTTTCAAAATTTTGACCGAATTCAACCTATCTAATGAAGACGTAAACAGAATTGTAGTCAGGTGTTTTATTTCTCATTTGTGTTGTTATGTCTAGCAGAAAGAATATAATGTTATTAAAAATAATGAATAATTGTGCGCTTTATCACCTCTTAGACGAATTTTATATTTTTTACATTTTATGAATTAAATCCAAAAATTATTATAAAATGAAAAGGTCAACTACTTGGCGACACAAATTTCCTTGCTGGGTTCACCGATTGAAATTTGGTTTGGTTTGGTAACTAGGAGGACGAATCACAAAACATGTGCTCCGTTTGCGGCCGTCTTTAATTATTATATATATCTAGAGTTAAAAAGGTGAATAATTTTCAAGACCTCCTCATTTGAATTAAATATTAATATTCTTTATAATCCTCGATTTGGATTTGACAAGCGAATTTATTAAACAATTTTTTTATTTTTTATTTACAGGACATGCCTTAACTTTCAACTATTTTTATGAATACATATTTAATTTAAAATATTCACAAAAACTGATTGATATTTTTGAGGTCTTACAATTGATCTAAGTTTATTATTTAATAGATGATATTTATTTTTTTTGTAATGCAGTTAATCATTAGAAATTGTTTTTTAAGTCATCGGCATCTGAGACCATATAGACTATAAACTACCTACAATATATAAGGTTGGGGAAAAAGAAATCCATTATTTTTTCTTTTATTTCAGGCTTTATTTAACATAGTTAGAATTATTCGATTTGGGTCAAATATGCACCGTTTTGTTCTACAATTTGTCGCTATTTTAAAGGTAATGATGCCTCTTTAATGGAAGCCCTGGTTTTTATTGGCAAAAAACTCAACTAAGCGATTTTCACAATCTTCTCTTGAGGACAATTTCATATCACCAAGGAAGTTTTGCAATGACAAAAAAAGATGGTAATCGCTTGGTGCCAGGTCCGAACTATCAGGTGGATGCATCAAAACTTCCCTACCAAACGGCCGGAGTTTCTGGCAAGTCACTATAGACGTATGTGGCCTGGCGTTGTCCTAATGGAACACAACTCCTCTCATATTGGTCAATTCTGGCCGCTTCTGGTCGATCCCTAGCTTCAAACGGTCCAATTGTTGACAGTAGAGAATTTAGTGTTTGGCCATATGGAAGCAGCTCCTAGTGGATGATTCCTTTCCAGTCCCACCAAACACACAGCAAAACCTTCCTGGCAGTTAATCCTGGTTTGGCCAACGTTTGACCTGTTTTGCAGCGCTTTGACCACGATTGTTTTCGCACAATATTGTCGTTGTAACCTATTTCTCTTCCCCAGTCACCATCCGTTTCAGAAATGGCTCGATTTGGTCCCGTTTGGCCAAGGTTTCGCAGATGGAAATTCTGTCATGTTTTTTTGCGTCAATTCGTGTGGCACCTAAACATCGAGCTTCTTTTTGAATCCAGCTTTATGAAAATGGTTTAAAACTGTTTTGTGATTGATCTTCAGCTCCTGGGCGATACTACGGCTGCTAACATGCCAGTCTACTTCGATCATTTCCATGATTTTATCGGGCCTGTGCGAGGTGCATCTTTAACATCAAAATTTCTGGAACGGAATCGACGAAACCAAAATTTCGAGTGATTAGCTATGACATTATCGGGACCATAAACACCATTCACAATTTCAGCCGCTGGGTTGCATTTTCGACTTTATTAAAGCAAAATTTTAAAATATACCGAATTTTCTCTTTGTTGACGTCCATCTTTTACGTGTTAAATCTCGCAACTGAATCGATCAATCATAAAACTGTTAAAGAATTTTTTTAATACGGAATGTCACTTTTCCAACGAGTATAAGTATGAACTTATGCAATCAATACATCACGAGAGCCATCTAGCGAAAAAATAATGTTTGTTGTTGTTGTTTTTCCCCAACCTATTATTTTTTAATGATACTCTCTATTATCCAGACATATTTATCTAAATCAATTGGTATCCAATTGATTTTTATAAATTTTCATCGGACTGCATGGGATACGAACCCACAGCCCTTGGCTTTTAAGGTTATCAATATAAATATTGACAATACTAGTAAATTCTCAGCCACTAGATATGGGAAACTTACATTGTTAAAACATTAGCAATTATTTACAGAATGTAACTAACTCATTGTTAAAAAAATGGACTTTTAAAACGGTTCATTTAATAATATAACAAAGAGAAATTAGAAATTTATTACCTTTCAGTTTAATAAAATCAAATAAACTTTTCTTTAACGTGTGAATATTATTTGTTGAACATTTTTGGAAATGTCTCGAGAGAAAATCTAAATTTATAAAATTTGTATGGCAAAAATTGCAAGTGAAGACCGGACCTAAAAAAAATAAAATGAATATGAATGATAATAATAATAATATGAATAATGAAAAATTTTTGAATTTTTCGTGTTAATTTGAGTTTTTATACCTTTAAAAATTTCACTTAAAAACTGTCATAATTTTTATGTTTTAAAGCAATTTTTGGAGTCGACTTATACAACAAGAATATTATAAAAACTCAGTCGAAAAATTCCAATAAGGACTTAGATGCCGGAATATACGGTGTATATATATATATTCAATTAAAAAGAGAAAAAATGTAAGATAAAATAAGAAAAAAATTTGAAAAATAAAAATATTTTTGTGTTAACGTTTCGTGCGCTCCCAGGTCAAATTTGATAAGGCTCATGATGGACAACTGCGCATGCCGACTCTTTTATTTTTCTTTTACAAGAGTCAAATTAAATTCACTTCAATTCGCCAAATAATAAATATTCAAAATTTTTTAAATTTTCTTTTCATCACTATAAGAATAATCAGAATAAAATTAATGTTTTTATCTTTCGGAAAACAAACAAAATGCGAGACAAGAAATTCTAAAATTCTAAACAAAATTAATTCAAGTTGGCTGTATGTAAATTGAGGGGGCCCCATATAAAAAATCTGGTGTGACAGCACATCACTCAGCTTTCCTTATTTTACGTAGGAGAAAGTTTGATGTAGATTTTTTTAAAGTCTCTTCGGCTTCTGTGATCATATAGATTTTAAATTACAAATATATTTTAGTAACGATACCCAGACATATATTTATTTACATCACTTGGTATCCAATTGATGTAAATAAAGTTTCATCGGATTACGTATCTAAAGAGCAGTTTGCCGATTTCTGACCTATCCAGATATTTCATTTTTTCAAATTTTCTTTAAGATATGTACTTAACATCAATTATCTAGCAATGGGATATTTTTAAGGCTTGTTTCATTAAGAAGAATTTGATGCAGACGAAAAATTCCTAAATCTCCATCCTTTTAAAAACAGTCGAGTATCTCTAAGGAGAATTTTAAATCTTAATTTCACATTTTTCCAAAAGTAATCTTTGGCTGTGATGAAAAAAAATCAGCTAATGCGTCCTAAATCAACAACAATCAATCCGTGGGTTTTAACTCAATTAATAGATTAATATACTAATATATTTTTGGAATGGTTTTTGAGAAAATAACAATAAATATAATAAATAAATGATCTCACATAAAAATTACCTCTCCTAAAAATCTACTTGATTAACGAGAAAAAAATTATTCATTCTAATAGAAAAATTTTTTAATGTTATATCCACAAATAGTCATGGTTGTTGATGCATCCAAATAATCCCTCTTTCTATATTATTAAAAACTGATTAAACATTATAAAATGTTATCTGGAAAATTTAGAAAGTGATATAAAGGAGCGGAAAATGATTCAAAGAACCGATCTCGTTTAGCGTGATTAATAAGGTAGTGATCAAGCAACCTTTGTCATATTGTTTATATATATATCATTAATTTTTCTAAATTTATTCAATAAACAAATATTAAAAATGTTTACTGTATTTTTTTAATATAATAATTATAATAGCTTTTACAAATCATATAACAAGAAAAAACAAGATATAAATTACACCTATTATATTAATAGTTTATAGAGATATTAAATATAATTTTCAAATGGATTGGGATATAAAAAAAAATTTTGTAATAAATATATAAAGTAATAACTCCACACCATATGAAATTCAATATAATATATAAATGAAAAACGTTGTACTTTAAAATAATAAAAAAAAGAGGTTATGTTTTTAAATT
>JAAAKE020128527.1:0-14638 GCA_010014785.2 Anisolabis maritima | reverse complement strand
TTAAAAATGACGATATTCGAATCAGGAAATACACAGAAAAAATACAATATTTTCAAAATTTCCGCCGGTCACGTGACCTCCTGGGCTGGGCGCTCTAGGAGTCCCCTTAAAATAATCAGATCCCTTGAAAGAAGCGAGGTCCCTTCAAAACACCCCTTGAAACAAGCCCCTGACGCTAGAAAAAGAGGAAAAAATACCTGACCAGTAGCGCCATACATCCTTCCCACTCCTCCAAGTCCCCTAGAAAAGGAAAAGGAGGGGAGGTGGCCTCAACTATCCCAAAAAAAGAGGTGGGGATAGAAAGTGGCTTCAAGTGCCTCCCATTATCTCTTATACATTTACTTATTTATAATCGAATATTTGCATAAAGTTAGTCTAGGTGTATATATGTACATTATTGTTAATTGAATATTCTCAAAGTGATTGTAAGAGAAGAAAGTATCAAAATGATATAAATTCATTGATGCATTGCACTTTATAAATAATAAAACATATTTTATTTTGCGAACAGCTAAGAGGTTAATCCCCAGGTCAAATAAAATTAAAATATTAAAATAGAAATTATTTCTCTCTTCTCTCTAATAATTTATTTTTGAATTTTTTAACAATTTCTATTATTTTTTTATTTGTCTCCTTTTAATTTCAATTTTATTAAAATATAACATATATATAGTTATTAATTAATAATGTATTCGCTCATCCTTGAAACAGAACAGCATCATAGGTCCTGCCCAGACTTTCATAATCAGCCTGGAAATTAATGGCCTTATCTCCATTCAATTTAATGAAACATTTTTCTACCACTAATATTTTGTCTCTGTTGTTTTCTTTCGTGATTATCTTTGTCTTATTAAAATTATGAGAGCTCTCCATGAATTCCTAACGCTGTTGTACTTTTTTATTTTTAACGCTACTTTTATAATACCCTTCGATGAATTGAAAATTTACGTCTCGTTTGACCCATGTAATATGAACCAGGATGTGGGCAATCTAGGCACTTAATTGCATATACACCCTAAGTATGTCCAACGGGATTTTGTCTTTTGTCTTATATAAGCACATCAATGTGTTGTTGGATTTTGGTGCCAATATGATGTTAAATTCTTTGAATAATTTTTTTAATATTTTGTGTCACTCATGGAATATAGGAAACAGAATAATATTTAAGGGGGTGGGTTTATCAGCTATTTCCTCACTTCCAATAAATCTGGACAACCTGTTTTCACATTGTGTTACGACTATTGATTAGTGACTTTGGATAGCCATTTTCCTGTGCCATCTTCAAGTTTTCATTAAATAATATCTTATCAGTTAAATTTAAAATACGCTTCACAAAATAATTCAAAGCATTCATTTTATAAGTGAAAAGCACATTTATTATGACAATCTTCTCATCTACTTTTACACAGGATAGACTGTCATCTACATATTGTATTAGGTTGGCGGCCAAGTTCTATCGTATTTTAAATAAGCAGTTAAGTTTACTTTTAAATCAAAAACACATGTTGCTAGTGAGTCTGCTAGGAATTTTATTTGTTTTTTAACGTGCTGAATAATATAAAAGGACTTATTTTATACCCTTCATCAGTTACTTGTGATATTTAGATTGAAGAAGATGTCACTGTATTTACGACATTGTATTTTTTATGAGTTCCAGAGAGGAAGCAACGCATCGATTGCATGTGAAAATTTATGTTCACTATTTGGAAGAGAATTTGTAAATGTTCGTAACTGTCAAAGATGGTTTAGTAAATTTCGTTCCGGAGATCTGAGCGTCAAAGAAGGTAATCCGCAAAACAGGAATTGACAGGTTACCCGAAAGATGGTAACAAGTTGTTACAAATAATGGAAATTATATCATTGAATAATATTAAACATATATTTTGATAAATTAATTCAAATGTTCTCTTTAAAATACGACAGAACTTTCCCTCCAACCGAATAGATAAAACAATAAATTTAAAGGTTTAACATCCAAGTGATAAAACCTTTTTGTAACAATTAAGGATTCACTTATTGAAAGGCCTTGACGCTGTAAATAATTTGAAGGCAAACATAAACCTCGTTAAATTTTGAGAGAGAAAAAGTGGTATCATTTTATATGCGCGGGAATATTATTCTAGACTCTCACTGTTCTCAAGTTCTAGTGGGATGGTAAGAAACAAGTTTTGTATTTGTTTTTTTTTTTTTTTTTCAAAGGATACCATAACAAATCCTTCTAGGATTTTGACATCTTTGAACCTATTTATTGTATCTAAAGAATTTTGAACTCTGAATTCATCATCGCATTACAAGAGTTTAGCTTAGAGGTATAGATAATTTTGAATGAAGAAATTTGGTGGCTGTGTTAAACAGTTATTCTTGGGAAAGGGTAGGTTCAACCAAAATAAAACCCTTTATATGCTTCTCGATCTTGGAGACGTTTCGAGACAAATTGTATTATTGTCTCATCCTCATCCTCAGTCCAAAAGCTATGAAAATTTACATATTTATAATACAATCAATATAACATTTATGAAGTTTTTTTTTTATATTTACTTATAATCGATTGTTAGCATAAAGTTAATCCTTTTATAAATATGTATATTATTGTTACAATGAATTTTCTCTGAATGATAGTAAGGGAGAGAGAGTATCACGATGATATAAATCATACACACTATTTTATTTTATTTTGGGACCGGCTAGAAGATCAAACAAATTAAAATACTAAAATAGATGTTATTTCTGTCTTCTCTTTAACATTTTATTTTAAATTTTATTAATTTCTTCTTTTTATATTTTGTCTCCTTTCATGTAGATTTTTTGTTGACATCTAACTTATATATACAAACTCACACACACACAACTACATACATACATTCTGTTATTTGTTAATTGATGCATTTTCTCATCCTCGAAAGAGAACAGCATCACATATACTGCCCAGGCTTTCACTATCTGCTTGAAAATTAATGGCTTTATCTCCATACATTTTAATGAAGCATTTTTCTAAGACTAATCTTTTTTCTATGTTGCGCTCTTTTGCTATTATTTTGAAGTTATTAAAATCAAATTCATATGCTTTCTCCAGGCTGTGGAAGGCTACCGCTGTTGTACTTTTTGTATTTTTAACGCTACTTTTGTGTTCCCTCGCCGGATTGAAAATTAACGTCCAGTTTGGCCTAGGTAGTATGGACCAGGATGTGGGCAATCTAGGCATTTAATTGCATATACGAGTACAACCCCAGTCTGTTTATCTAATTGGATTTTGTATTTAGTGTTGTATAGCCACATTAATGTGTTGTTGAATTTTGGTGCAAATATGATCTTGAATTCTCTGAACAGACTCCTGAAATATAGGAAACATAATAATATTTAAGGGGGAGGAGGTTTATTAGGACACCCTGTTTTCATATTGGGTCACGACTCTGTTGATTAGTGACTTCGGATAGCCATTCTCTTGTGCCATCTTATGAAAAATTCTCAAGTTTTCATTAATGAAAACCTTATCTGGTAAGGTGTAAATTCGTTTTACAAAATAATTTAGAGTATTCATTTTATTTGTGAACGGCACACTGGAATTATAGCTTGTCAATCTATTGCTGGTGGTGGGTTATTGTAGGTGTTATACATTAGTGATCCATCTGCCTTCTTAATAATAGTTCTAAAAAATTTATTGTATTATTAGTTTCGATCTCATGAGTGAATTTTATCCTTGGATGGAATGAATTAAGTTTATTTATAATGGCACTCAACTCATCTGCTTTTACACATGATAGACTGTCATCTACATATTGTAATGTAAAATAATAAATTTAAAGACTTTATATGAGAATGATAAAACCTTTTTGTAGAGTAACTATGTCGGCAGCATTGGGGCTTAAGGATCCGCCTATACCCCCTTGATGTTGTGGATAATTTTGGTTATTAAATGTAAAATAATTTGAAGTCAAGATAGATGTTTGGAGAATTTGACAAGTGCCGCTTTATATTTCAAGAGAGAAAGTGTTGTTTCCTTTTGTAGGCGGGGCCCATATTTTTCCACACTTTCAATGATAAGTTCCACTGGGATGGAAGGAAACAAGTTTTTTATATCAAAAGATACCAAAACATACCCTTCTGGGATCATCACTTTTAACCTATTTATTGTATCTAAAGAATTTTGTACTCTAAATCCATCATCGCTCACCAGATGTTTTAGAGATTCACTTAAATGTTTGGATAATTTTCTGTTGGTTAATTGATGGCAGAGTTAACAGGTCTATAAGGGTGGTTAGTGTATTCGCCCTTATGGATTTTTACTAGCCCATACATTCTAGCATTGTGTGAATTTTTGCACGATAATGATTTGGCCATAAATTTGTCTAGCATGTTATCTCGTTGACACTTGTCTATAAATTTATTTATTCTTTCATCATAGTTTTTAATTGGGTCATATGAAATAGGTTCATATGTTTCTCCATTTATCCAGTATATCATTCATATTATGGATATATCAATCTTTTGTGGTGACTACTGAAATTTTAGATTTTCCGATTGTAAATACACTTTCGGGATGATTTCTTAGAAAAGAAAAGATCTTATTCACCTCGCTTAAAAAAGCATTTGAATTCGAAATTTATTTGACCCGGGGATTAATCTATTAGCTGTTCCCAAAATAAAATAGATTTTTATAAATTGCAATGCATCAATGAATTTATAACATATTGATACTCTCTTCTCTTCCAATCACTCTGAGAAATATTCATTTTAACAATAATGTACATGGACTAACTTCATGCAAATATTTGATTTTAAGAAAAATTAAAATATAAATGTTATATTGAATAATATTTTAAATATGTATATTTTCATAAGCTTTTGGAAAGAGAATTAGATAATAAAGTTATCTCGAAACGTTTCTGAGATCGATAAGCAATTAAAAGAAGCAGCCTGGTCGGAGAGAAGAACAACAAAGATCTTTGTTGACAAACAAGGCCAAGCAGTACTAAACCGCCGGAAGCCATCTTTACTAATTTTCCTTTACAAATAATTGCTTATTTATAGTTATAATAGCCTCAGCAGCCAGCCATCGATCCTTATTTATGTTGCGCTATTTAGGCCTAAATTTATTTTGCGAGATTCATTTTATTAGGTTCAGGCAGAACTCAGGGAAACCTAAAACAGTTATTCCCGTTGAAATCTCGACATAAACATTTCAGTATTTTAGAAATTATATTTACAACTTTATTGCCTTGTTGCCTGTTCTTCTTCTTTCTAGGTACTGGTTCCTTTACCACCAAGCGGATGTAGTATTTCTTCTTTTTGGATATAGATTTTTTAAATCGAATGACCTCTGATTTGGTTTTAAATATTTTATTAAACAACAAAAAAAATATAAATATTATAACAAAATAAAAGGTTTGATAGCGTTAAATTGATTAGAATAATTGGAATTTATAAGTTCGGTGTATGGATTCAACTGACAAAGATTTTACCTCAGGTGTGAGTGATTGCTAGTGAGTTAGGAGAGGTAGGTCCTTTTATAATGATTTTCTAGGAGACAGCTCAGCATGTCTCTCAGGTATGGCGGTTGTTTCTCAGGATCTTGAGCTTAAGTTTAAAATTAATTTAGAAATAAGCATTTTCCAAAGCTATGGATTTTAGCTCTAACTTGCTTCACATGTTTTATGCTGATTTAGATCTATATCTATTCTCACTTATTCTCATGGGAATAGACTCCAAATAGGTTATTTTATAAAACATTATATAAATAATATTTTTTTTTTGTTCCAAAACACATATCTTTTGTTATTCAAATTTAATTTTAAAAGGTTATCATAAAATACAAAAACTTATAGTGTTTGAAGATGGCCGTTGAGAAATTATTAAAAATTAGGACTTCAGCCAATTAAAGAATATTTTTTGCATAATACTCTGTTTAACGTAGATATTTCGAAATCAGTGAAATGATGTCATCCATGTACAACTACTACATCGGATAGAGTTTAATTCATTAGTTTAATTTATATTATTATTAAATAAGTTTACAGTCAATTTTGCTTACCGGAAAATTTGTAAATCGTCATTAATTCCATCCCCTATACAAAGATAGTCAAGCTAAAACTATCTAGACAAATTATATAATGAATGTGTTTTGGTTAAATTATTAGCCCCTAGAATTGTCGAGGAGTATATTTTTCTTTCGATAGATGTCATTTTATATATAACTAGCTGACCCCGCAATGCTTCACTATTGCTAAATTTGTGTATATATATACCTAGATTAAATGAACACAATTGAAAGTTTGATATCAATTATTGTATTTAGTTAAAATTAGATATTTACATATACATTATTATTTTTGTGTTTTGGATTACATAAATTGTAATTATGGAGGTGAAATCACAATAGTTTTTGCGTCTATACATACATTATGCTTTTACGTAACTATAGAAACAGGTTCGGTTTTCTTAAATAAAAAAAAAATATTAAAAAAAATAAAAAACAAAACATTTAGGTCCCTAATTTCCTTTCTGCTGGTCAGATCGAGGATTTCAATAGCTTTCAACATTCTCAGGACAACGCGGACCATTTTGCAAAAAAACCGCGTGTAAATCTGACCAGTAGTTTTTTAGTCTATAGCGGACATACATGCGAACATTGCCTTTTATATAAATATATAGTAGATAGATAAAGATTTTAATTTTTTGTATAAGTTTAAGTGGAACATTAGGATACATTAGGATAAAGCTGTTAACAGTCAAAAAGACTATGGGGCTAAGTAAAGCCTATGGCTGAAGCAATGTAGCTTTTTTTCATAATAAACTATAAATTATGTTTCTATGTATGATATAAATTAATTGAATAATTTTTTTTATATAAAATTACAAAAAGAGAATGTAGTGAGTTTGTGCTTCTGGTGAGCACACTTTGCTCGAGCGCCGCTGCTTTCCAAGATAAGCCATTTATTTCACCTTCTACTTTGATCTTTATTTTGTTTTGTTTTCAAGTGGGGTTAAATCTTTTAGAGAGATAATTTCGTTTCATTTAAATAAATCGTAGGAATTTCTTTATTTGCTTATCATTTTATTTCTTAATATATCTCAGGGGCCCTTTTATGAAAGTGGCTTTCCCTTAGTATTACGATGGCAGTCGAGGACTCCTCGGGGCAAACAGGCCCCGGTCCTCCTAATAATTCTCATAATTTTAACCCTAATATTGAAAAAATCCGAGTGATGTTAACTTTAAAAATACATACTCAAGGCTGCGGGCCATACTTCCTTTTTGCCGAGAGAAAACCAATTCTTATCAAAATAACAGTAAATGTAGATAATGATATCATAGATGAAAATACAGTCCTCTCGGATAGATTAAACATAAAAACAAGAGATAAATAAATCAATAAAAAAAGCTCTCAATCCTATATCATTCGGGAAGTTCCTTTTTGAGAATTTATCGGTTTATAAACACTCAATTCTAGGTATTTCTGTGATTAACAAATACAAAGTGAGAATTCAATTTCAGACTGTTACTGATGCTAATAAAATTTTTTCCGACCCTACATTATCGCAAAATGACTTTGATTTACATATTTGTCTATTTTTGACGTCCAAAAAGGGATTGTGAGAAATGTTCCATGTGAGGTAGAATTCAACAAGTTTCTGGACCAGCAAGCATTTTGACTCAAATTATAAGAGCTGAGAGGCTCAATAAATAAATAAAACCAGAAAAATCTGAAGAGTATTGGTTGCCTTCTGAGACAGTGAAAATAACTTTCCAGTCACAAATTCTCCCATTTCATATATATCACTCCACTCGGTAAGGGCGCTCGTAGTTTCTTATATTCGTATACTAAGAACTATTATCTGTCTGAATTGTCTAAGATACAGACACCGGGCAACTGGTTGTAGAACTAAAAATAGTTGCTCAGATTGTGGTCAAAATCATGATATCAAAGACTGTAAAAAAGAAAGTCCTCCTGAATATATTTATTGTAAAGAAAATCACCTTACAACTGACATTGGAAATTGCAAAGAATTTGAAAAACAAAAATCTATAAAACAATTAATGATCCTAAAAAATTATAACGAAGCTTATCAAAGAGTCTCTTTTAGACCATTTGCTAATGCTTTTAATTATGTTCCCCCTCAATTATTAGTCTTTGATTTTATAAATTTTCCTAGCTTAAATTCATTCAGTGTTAATACAGGTCAAAAACGAAGTCAAGATTATCAAAATATAAACGAAAGAAAACATTTTAAAATCCATACCGTGAAGAAAGTGAAAGCTCTTCCACAAAAACCCACACCTAATTTTACATTGCCAAACTCTAGTATTCAGCTTGGTTCTAATCCTTTACCAGCCAATCCATATAAACCAAATTATTATAATAAGGACCATGTTGTTAATAAAAATAATCCTGAAAATATGGAGACGGATAGCTCTAGTGAATATATTTAAAAACTTACAACTAATGTGATTACGACGAATGAAGAAAATACAGAAAGAGGTATTAACATTATTAGAAATATTAAATAAGAAACAAAAAATAAAAAATAAATAAATAAATAAATAGTTAAAAAATTTTAATTAATTGTTAGATAACAGTCCTTTTTCTAAAGAAGAAAAATATATTTGAAATTTGTTAACGCCGATATGCACCTAGATTTCAAATTCAAATAAAAGAAAAAAAAATTTATTATAGTTTAAATATTTGGACCAATGGTTACTAGAGGGCAGTCAACTACACATCTTCTCGAGTGCATAGGATGACTCATGTTTCCCCTCGCCATTTTTTGACCCTTGTTTTTTTTTGGGTTTTTGTCTTTTTATTTACTCTACTTCGTTCGCTTGCTTCGATTGCGCAACACATACACGTGTTCGCTTCCTTCGTTTTCGTCGTATTCCTTTGTTCGATTTTGTCAACCTACCCAAATTTTGTATTATTCGACGTGACAAATCGTGTGGAATAATTATTATATTGAGTATTCTAATTTATTCAATATACTTAAAATATCTATCTCTTCGTTAGTTGGATTACATTCCACTTGCATTCTAAACTCTTGGAATATTCGCCGCAATTGGAAACTTCTCCATCAGCTGGTTATTCTCCACACCGATTGAAGTCATCGAACAGCATACCTGTTAACCCTCTCGTTTTGGCCGACTTCTGTCTCGCACCTGAGTCAACCAACCTTCTGAGTGCTTCATTCCTTGGGAAGTATTCAACACGACCAGATAAGGACTTTTTATCATTCGTTTTTAAATGAACATAAATCAACCCATTTTCTTTAATTTACATTTTTAAAAATCAATATTAATCTACAACTTGAAAATAAAACAAAACTTTTAAAATATTCATAATAATTCTTACTTGTTATTATGTTACTTATTTTTGTAAAAATCGATCTCTTTATTTTTTAGTGTAAAATATTTTAAAAGATTTAACAACATATAATATATTTATAATTATTCTGTTTATATTTATTTCGTAGTATCTCGATAAGTTTATACTTAATATTAATGAAATAAGCTATAATTTTTGTTTAGTACTGTGGTGCCGAACCTAGTGAGTCACGCCGTCGCTAGATGGCGCTGACTAAATGATTCTCACAAGGTATGTAATGAAATTTGTAGATAAGTGAATATAAGCTTACATGTGTCAAATGTATTCAGTTCAGGTTTATTAATAAACAATAATAAACTAACTCACTCGTCTTTTAAACCTTTATTTCTCCCTCCGTTTTTGATGTGATGTACGGGACAATATCCCGAATCCTCCAGGCCCGAATGCGGTCATTCACAAAAAACAACCTCCTCCCCTAACACCTTCAACATGAGAAGGCAACGTCACAACATTCATACATTATTCTTAAGCTATATGTTATATTACTTTTTTCACAAACATTTATATATTACTATTTAATCTCAATTTCCATTTTTTTCTTATTAAATTTATACTTTATTATATGTTATTTGCTCATTATATTTTATTTGCTCATTTCCCCTTTTACAATTAGTCGTTGTTCTTTAAATTTAGTTTCCTTTCGCCTTCAACTTAGATTTATAATAAATTTGGGAAGATTGTTCTAAGGTAGATTCATATTTGCCTTAACAAAATTAAAATAAGTATATTTTATTAAGATAAATATTATATAATTAAATATTTTTATTTTATTTTTATCGTTTCTTGATCCTCTTAATTAAAATCTAAGATATTTTATTATTTATATTTAAATACAATGGCATTTTCAACTCCAATTAAAACTAACAAAATGAAAATTATACAATGGAATGTAAGATCATTAACGCTAATAGAGAATCGTTAGAAAGATATATAAAAATTAACAATATCGACATCATTCTTCTTCAAGAAACTTGGCTTAAGCCAAATCAATGATATAAAATATCCGGGTATTCAGTTTACAGACAAGTTCGTATTAATGGATATGGAGGCGTAGCGAATCTTATTAAAAAATCTATCCTTCATAAAAAACTTGAGCTTCATGTTAACGACAATTTTGTATTCGTTGCAATTGAGGTTACCGTCAACCAATATTTAAGATTCAATTTAATATCAATATACGCCCCTCCAGGAACACTCATAAATTATAACAACTGGAGAGCTCTCCTAGGACAAATTAACGGTGAAGTCTTGTTAGAGGGTGATTTCAACTGCTATTCCCCAAGTTGAAGATGCACTTTTGAAGACACTGCTGGAAGATCATTAATCAACAATACTGATAACGATTCTCTTATCATATTAAATAATGGTAAAAATACAAAAACACCTCACCCAAGCAGAAACTCCCATCCAGTAGATCTCTCCATATCTTCTCATTTTCTGGCTTCTGTTATTTCTTAGGGTGTCGAGGAAGAAAATCTGGGTTCTGATCATTATATGATTAATATGGAAATAGTTTACAACACACCTTCCTCAAATGATGTTCTCAAATCCAAGTGGAACTAGAAGAGCGAATTGTAAATGGACAAAAAATTTAATCAACCAGATAATTCGGTGAATGAACTTTCAAAATATGATAATTTTATATTCTCTATTGAAGAAGCAGCTTCTATCGCTATTCCAAAAAGCCATTCTTCCAAGAATCCAATTCGTGCATCTCCAGTTTGATGGGATGATGAATGCTCTGCAGCAGTTATGGAAAGAAAAAATATCTTCGTATATTTTCAGTCAATAAAACTTATATTAATTATATAATCTATAAAAAATCAGAATCTAAGATTAAGAGAATTTTAAAAAACAAAAAGAGGGAATCTTGGAGAAAGCTGAATTAAATAAAGATAACCTTCGTCAGTGATCTGGAAGAGAATTAATTGTCACAAAATGTATAGAAATGCCTTTGAAGATAAGATATCGTATGCTTACAGAGCGATATCTAGTTAAGAAAATGGTATTTAACAACTTACCAATCATTGAAGCCCTTGAAACTCATTTATTTTCTAGCCATTGCTGGACAACTCAAAGAAAATATGTATTTGTCATGCTTTAAAAAGTTAAAAACCATATGCCAAAATTTGAAATTAATCAAAGCCACCCTTATTTATATTTTTATATTATATTTATTATAAGATTATATAATTTTTTCATTCTTTAACGAAATAAGATAAACAGATCACAGTAGCAGATTGCGGCGAGTCGGCAAAACCATGAATGACATATTTATCTGCATCAAAATTAACAATACATTGCGGAATATTTATGTCCTCAATTGTAGATATTTTTTATTTAAATTCTCTCCAAGCTCTTCGACATAATTCAGGCACTTCTTGATCCCAATCTAATTTTTGCTAAAATAAAATCTCTTTTTAAAAAGGACTTAGGATATAATATCTAAATATTTTTTAGAAGATTAAGCTCTACATAAAACATCCATATAAAAATGTTTATATAAGAAATTTGATATTACAGGTAAGTTCTCCTTTTCTACTTTGGCTAGTTCATGCAAACATCTTATAGCAACAAATGGTGCTCACACAAGTCCATATGTTAAGCTTATACGGTGGTCATACGAAAAACCTTTATAACTTCATTAATATAGCTCTTCTATAACATTCTTAAAAAAACTCTTATCTTCTTCAGAAAGAGATATAATTCTATACATATTAATTACAACTGCATAAAATACAATTTTATTTAATCTAAATGATATTAAAGTTTCGCGAATATCTATATGAAGAGATGGACCCGAATTATGTTTTCTTCTTAATAAAAGATAAAATCACTTTTTAAGAATTTGATTATGAGTAAAGAAGAGTATGATTACAATTGAATGAATTGGAAGGTTAATTGTAAAATTAATTAGTAGCCTAGCTAATAGAGTACTACTATATGACTAACTATGAGACTGACTTAAATGCCGAGGGATCGGGTTTTTGATGATGGTGGGGAACTGACCTTTCCTTATATTTAAGACATGATTAATTTAGTTATTTTGGTCGTTAGTTAATTTTACAATAGATAGATTATACATTGTACAGGTCATTGTTTACATGAGATAGATAAGACTAATTTTGCCAGTTTGTTTGTACAATTATTAAGGATGTTACCATTTGATAACATTAAAGCAAAGATATGATAATAATAAATGATAACATTTAGTATTAAAAATTATTAAATATATTAAACATTTTTAATTAATTGATTTAGATTGATTGGTGGATGAGTGAGTAATATATAATTCCCGTTATTAGACTTTCTTTGAACGCAAGTTAGTTACATTACATGTTTTCATTGAGCAATGGAAAACAACCATAAGGCGCGTAGAAAGGCGAGACATTTTCTTGAGCCAATTGTGACTTATATAATAAACTTTATTTTTAGGTTTATATGAATCATTTTCCAGAACTATCTTAATATGATTTAAGATAAAATATTCCTTTATAAAATTAGAGTACTCAAATTTTAGATTTTCGTCCTTTAAAATCTTCGTTCCAATGCAAAAAATCGATTTAATGCTAGAGAATGAGATTCACCCAAATTTAAGTTATTTTTAAAAGGAAGCCATACTCACTCAATTTTTTTTAAAGCTGTTTAGAAAATATTCTTCGCAAGGATGATTAACTTGTGGAGAAGGTGGAAAAATATCAGTAGTCCAAAGATTATTATAAGATATCACTCAATAAGTCCCAAGGCTAACTACTAATAAAACATTTTTTTTTTTTTTTGCAAAATTCTACTTTATTCATCAACATAGTCTCCTCCAGAGTGATACATTCATTCCAACGCTTCTCTAACATTTCGATGCCTTTTTTATAGAACAATTTATCTTTGGACTCAAAATAAGCGTTTGTTGCGGCTATGTTGAGCATTTGACGCAAATCTCTTTCCCTAGATTATTTTTTTGGGTTTTGCAAACAGGTAGTATTCGCTGGAAGCCAGATCCGGAAAATACGGTGGATGGGTAATTTGAACTTCAATTCGTGCAATTTTCCATCGTAGCCAACGACTTGTGACGCAGTGCATTTTCTTGATGAAAGAGCACTTTTTTCTTTTGCATTTGGGGCCGTTTTTTTTTTTTTGTTGCAATTTCTTCCTTCAAACACACCATGTAATATTCGCTGTTGATGGTCTTTCCTTTTTCAAGTCGGCGAATAAAATATCTTGCGCATCCCATAATACGTAGGCCAAAACCATACCGGCCAACATTTGCGTTTTTGGTCGCTTCGGAAGGCTTTCACCAGCTGCTGTCCACTCAGCTGACTGATGATTTGCTTCCAGAGTGTAGTGGTGGATCCATGTTTCATCCATTGTCACATATCGACGCAAAAAATCATGTTTATTAGGTTAAACAGTTTTAAACAGCGCTGTGAATCATCGACGCGTTGCTATTTTTGGTCCACTGTTACCAAACACGGCACCGACTTTGAACACAGCTTTCTCCTGGACAAATGTTTATGCAAAATAATGTATCCATTGCCTTCTGAACTTAAAAAATTAACAGAGATTTTAAAAATTTAGTAAAAAAAAGAAAAGATTAATCTAGTCAAACTTTTGCTCCATTCTAAATAAAAATACAGAAATTACCGATAGAGTGGAACCTCGCATAACGAGCATAATTAGTTCCAGAATCTTACTCGTAATGCGAAACACTCGTTAAGCAAAACAATTTTTTCTATATAAATTAAATTAAAATACGATAATGCGTTCGTTCCATGCCAAAAAATATTCATAATTTTTTATATGTAACCTTTATTTAAAGAAAATTACTTATACGTAAATTATTAAGGAGTGAAATCATCCTTATCTTTTTTTCTATACCGGACTGAACAAAACCGGAATGTGTTCGAGAAGGTCCTAGTAGTATACTCGAGAGAATGTTTTCTCGACCGCATTTCTCAGAAACCTAGGTTGAATGGCTTCTACTCTTTATCCAGACTCTCAAATTAAATGTCCGGGCCCCTTGAGTAACGGGACGTTAGGGGTGTACCCGAAACTAAAATATTTATTATTTAATTAAGGTGACAAAATTTTCAGTAATGGAGTAAAGTAGAGAATAATCCACCTCACCGATAAGACACTTGCTCCAATGCTGAAGAAATTGAAATTACAATCCAACAATATACACCAATACTTCGCTTTGCGTTTTTTCGAAGTTGCGTCGCTGCTGAATTAGTACTAATTTTCACTGTGCGTCGTTAGATTTTCAAAGTTGC
>JAAAKE020128516.1:0-14639 GCA_010014785.2 Anisolabis maritima | reverse complement strand
ATTTCCTAAGTATTTTTATTAAAAAACCTTTATAATATTTTTTAAAAAAAAAAAAAGGGTTATTTTTTTTTTTGGAAAGGGGAAACGGGGGGTGTGGCCCCGGTTGGGTCTCGCCCCGGGGGGGGTTGGGGTGGGGTCCCGCCAAGTATTGATCCATTCGCAGGACTGGAGGCCTTCTTCCGCCCCTCACTCATACCATAACCCCTCGTCTGGTCACCTCTTAAGAACATCCACCCACCTTTTGCCTGGATTATGGACTCATTGCCAAATCTCTTGCCAACAAACAATATAACCGATTCCACTTATTATAAATTTTAACATTTTTTTTTTTTTGAAGATAATGAAGAGGGCGAGGGAGCGGATATTTCCATTCTTTTAGAAAATAAAAAAAATCCGAAAATTTTATTTTTTTAAGAAATAATTGTTTGAATAGAATTTAAATCTTAAATTTGTATTTTGTAAGAATTATACAAAAATTGTACACGAAGTATGATATTTATTTATTATAAAAGAGTAAAAACTAAAAAAGTGAATTTTCGTGTATATTCTCATTTATCCTAATAAATTTCCTACAAACTCTAATGGATCTATTTTTTCTAATAGACATACAGCCTGACTTATTTTTTGTATGTCTCAGTATCTTAAAAAACTTTATTGTTTAAAAGAAGACGTAGATTGATTATAATTTTTTCTCTAGAAAGTCCAAAAAAAATTTCTAACTGAATTGAATGATTGCATCATTTCGTTGAAGGGAAGTGGGGGGCATTTAAAAATTGCATAAAGACAATGTTTAAATCTCTTTTCTAGAAGAGTCATAATTTTGAAAAAAAAAATTTGTTCTTTCAAATAAAAAATTTAGAATTGTTTAATAATAAAATTGAATCAATAGTTGGATCTTTTATCTATTAGATTTAATTATTAGCAATCATAAAAAACGTCATTACTAATAAAAAATAATTGAAAATATTTAAAAAAAGAAAAAATTTTTTTAAGGGTGATTGCTCATGAATCGGTCAAAATTTTCAACTTAAAAAAACAATTTTCATAGTATCTAAATTGGAGTTCTCATACTTCTCAAATACTACAAGTCAGATTTCAATGGAAATCGAAATACAAAAATTGTTAGAATGATTTTTCAGATTAATCTAAAATTAAAGGGCTTGAAAGGAAGGTTTTGCGCTTTTCTCAAAAACATTTGATGTAATGAAATGTGTAAGTAACTTATAGATGAAAGGAATTAAATTTGTTAGAAACGCCGTTTCGGTTTGGTGCGCTAGCCCCTAAAAATGACCTATTTTTCATCATTTCATTGAAGTATTAAGCAAAAATTTTACTCTAACTCTTTCTTCTTACAACATATCTTAACGTATTTTTTCAGATCTTCTTAGTATTAATTTTTACGTGATAATCAATTAAATACTGGTCATCAAATTAAAATGATAGCAATCAATCATTTTAAATTATTATTTCAATATTAGTTGATGTGATATTCGTTGCAAAATATATAGACACAAGTTAATGATCCTCTATCAATTTAAGAAATTAAATTTTTTTAAGGGTACAAAATTTCCTGATAGGTTTGAATTATTCAAATGAACACTCATTGACATTTCCTCTTGAAGGCTTGCTTGTAAAGGCGATTTGCAGTAAAAAAATAATAGATAGTCAACCTTTACCTTTCTCTAAGTAAAATGGACTCGCATTCTTCTAACACTATATTTTATTTTAATAAAATTCTTATAAATTATATATATTTTTTAAATTTATTTATAATAGAGCATATTTCTATTTAACTTAAAACAAGTGTATCATTAAAATGTAATAGAAACATTTTTAAAATTATTATTAAGACGAGTATTTCATGTTTTATTACAAATACAAAACAATTGATGAAATGAAAAACATGAAAAATTTTGAGTTTAAATTATTACTTTTAATGCTATACTGAGCTATACTTGAGCTTAAGCTATTAACCGATTTAACTTTCAGATTCCGATTTCCTAATAAAAAAATTTTGTTTGACTCTTCTTTCTAACATCTCTCTATTTCCCTTGTTATATTATATCATGCACCAATCGTCTCTTTGATAATTATTCCATTACGTTACAATACGTTGTCTATAACACTAATGCAACCAGAGGAGGGTATGGGATTTAGAAAAAAATTCCAGGATTGATAATTTTATATTTTTTTAAACTATAATAAAATATTTTACAAAAAAAAAAAAAAAATATGAAAACTTTCCCAGAAGCTGCGCCACTCTCCATCAAAATAACAGTTAATTTATTTACCGATAATCTAATCAATCTTTTTCCAAACAATTCGACACAGTAAATAAGAATTTGAAAGAATATATTTTTTGTCCGATTTTTCGAAAGGGTTGTTAAAATACTTGGCATAGAAAATCAATAGGTCTTACTTTTTAACAAAAGAATAAAGCAAATCAGTCATTAGGAATATCATGATCCAAAGAATTCTAAAGAATAATAAATTTTGGTAAATCAATTTGCCAAGTAGAAGGAGCCTGAGATCACCGGTTTATTGGTCCCTTTGTTACATATTACATTCTTAAACCAGAATAAAATATGCTTAAAATTTTTTATACTTCATAAATAAAGAGGGGATATGAAAATATTAAATTGGCTCTTTTGTTTCTTTTTATTATTATTAAAGGGTGAATCAGCTTAAGTTACTCAATCATTCAAGTCAATATCTCCCTTTTTTTTATTTGAGACTAATCCATTAACAGAATTCGCTCACGAACCGATTACTTTTCCCAACAAATGTCTTTCGTCATTCGATATTGCGGACACCACTTCCGGTTAATCTCCCTCTGAGGCCAATGTCCGCATTGTCTGGGGCTCTCAAATTTCATTTCATCTAACACATAAAACTGCATTTTATTGGAAAAGTTAAAATTATAACAAAAAGATAATAAATATATGTATATACTTATATTATAATTTTTCTCCATTCTTTTTTAATATATACTAAACTAAATTAAATTTATGAAAACTTTTCTTCCCAAATACTCAGAAAATTTTTCAAGGGGAAAAAGCTCATGACTATTTAGGGAAGGTAATTAATGTAAACTTGGGGGGGTTCCTTTTTCATTTGTTTCATCTAAGAGCTTTTCATTGATTTTTTTCTCTGTCTAATTAGTTTTTGTTATCTCCATATTTCTCATAAAATACAGGAGTTTTTTTTCTCTTGCTTCGTTAATATACATGATTTACTTCCAAATAAAAATCCTCTCCAGTCCAGCACAATTTTCCTATTAAGTAAAAAAAAATTCAAATTTTCTTTAAGAATAAAATGGAAAAAAACAATTTAAAATTAAAAAACTATACTTTGGATTTTATGAAATTTTATATATGTAGAAACAATGAATGCCCCTCTCCTCCAAAAAAAAAGAAAAAAAAAACGGAAAAATTGCAAAAATCAGCATGAAATTTTAATAAAAACATTTAAAAAATTACAAAAATAATAAGTTTAAATTGAATTTCTAATACAATACAAATAAAGAAAAATCCACTCCGAAAAACACAAAAAAAATTTTATTTGAATTCCTCCCAAACAAAAATCCTGTTTATAAAGGATAAATATATTTGGGTTCTATAGATAATAAGTTGCAAAGGCCTTTGGACATCTCTAATCTTTTTGTTAATAATTAAAATAAATAAAAATAACTTATTTTCATTCATTCTAAAAATGAATAGAGCAGCCCTAAAAATTTCTTTCATATTACAATGTTGAGAAGTATTAGTATTTATTGCTAAAAAGGTAGTACCGGTTACTTGAAAAAATACTTAATGAGTATTTCAAGTATTTTTAAAAGTATTGCTGCTTAGTACTCCAAGTAAAAAAATATAAATGGGAACTCAATACTCCCAATATTTTTATAAAATACTAACCCTATGGTACAATAATCACTTTACAGATTTTAAATAATTCTATTTCAAAAATAGAATTAATATGAACAAATGGCATAATTCTGGAACTATTATAGGTTATTTATAATAGAGAACTCTCTAATCGGTCAAGTCTCTATGTATTTCTTTTTCCAAAGTCAAGCGCGAAGGTTACTTTAATTAGTTTAACAGAACCACGACCCATATTTTAAGCCATCTCCTCTTGCCCTTGGCACGTAATAATTTATTTATACATCTCTAAAGTGATTATGTATTTCCCTAATCTAGAAACAATAATAGACTGTAAATTTAAATTAAATAATAAATGCAAATTAAATAATCAAATAAAACAAGGATTTATTCCCTCTAAAACACCACTCTCTCTTAGGAATCACGTCCTTCTCATAATTTTGTCAGGTTACCTGACTTCATATCGGGGCGTGGATCTGTATTTCGTATGAAGAATATCGTTATTGAAACATACAATATCTTATTAAATTTTTATCCTAAACCGTGACGACGTTGTCCCCCCTTCATTCTTCCTTAACCGAAAACAATAGATGGATACGAGACTAAGTTACTTTACTAACATATGTAATGCCTCTTTATTTATTTATTTGACCCTTCTAGCCAGAAGCCATAGGGTTAAAAACTTAGAATATTATTTTGTATACATATAACATGAGAATACATATAAATATATAAATAAAATATAAAATTCATACAAATAATAAATTCTATAAAAAATATTATATAAAAATACAATAATATGAAATACAACAATATGAAATATATAATAAAATAACATATTAAAATAACATAGTAACATAACATAATAAAATATTTGTAATGTCTCTTTAAAAAGTGATGTTTCAGTATATATATTTTTCCGGATAATATATTTTATTTAAGGTCAAATACATAGGAGAGGTGAGAAATAAACCACGCCCTTAAGTTTCGGCTTCTTCTTAATATATAAGGTCAAAGTATTATAATACAAATGGGAGGTAGGAATGCACTTTCAAAGGGCTTTAATCGCCTCTCACCCCAAAGGGATTTTTTTTATATAATTCATATACTTAAAAGTTCTTAATTAAATAACATATATATTAATATTAATAAATAGTTAAAAAATTCCGACATGTACTATATAATTGTTTATTAAATTCATTTCACAATTCTAAAATACTATTAAATGCTTAAATACATAATATATTTATTTTCTATTACATTAGAATTTGATAAAAAAATGTTTTAGAATTTTGGAATTGAAGCTCTCAAAGTTGTTATTATTAATAAATTGCATTTTCAGTTGTGGTTAACGACGTTGTATTTAATATAAATAAATGACAGTTAAATCGAAAATGTAATTTGTTTATTAATCTTTTAATTTAATTCGACGTTACAATGCTGACTGTGAAGAATAATATCTCATATTAATTTTATCGTTACCTGTATATATTTTTCATTATAATTGTAAACATTTACACATGTTTTACATGTCTATGATTAACTTTATGCAAAATAAGTTAATTGAAGATGAAATAATTCATGTCTCGAAAGTGTTCTTGCCCTTCTATATGAGATATTAATCTTTTAGAATGTTTCTATATATTAGAACTTTACACTGAAGGATTTTTGTTTGCAAAGAAATGGCTTAGAGGACCCTCGGACTGGGGGCTTCCCCCTTGATAAGCTGAGTGTTTAATCGAGATCAGTCGAGACTTGATGAACCCTTGGTTGCTCTACTTCCTCTCAAACCCATTCTTAGTTTGTTGCTGCTCAACGGATTCTGAAATTCAAAAACAAATATCTTCAATAACATTTCAAGCGGCATTACATTTTTACAACGTCTATCTTTTTAATACAAATTATAATCATAAAATGTTAATAAGTGAATCATTTTATTTTCCCGACATGAGATTAAAATTATTAATCTATTACATTATTAAATATTTTGTTATGAAAAATTAGCATTATATGGAGCAACCCTTATCTGATTTTATTTTAACTAAATAAGAATTAAATCCCTTAATATATAGCAGTTTTGAATAATGAATATTTTTTTTTTAATATAAAAAGAGAGATTTACTAGCACTCTTTCACTATAATGTCACAATTTTTCAATCACAATAGAATGGACAGAAAAGCTTGTTCATCACAATGAATCTCCTCTCATACATTTTTATGATTATTTTTTCTAAAGGAGAGATATTCACTAGGTTTTCAATATTTTGATTGATAAGTTGTGCAAATGTGGTGTGAAGTATTACGACTATAAAATATCGCAAGGATTTGAATTTTTATTAGAATAAAAAAAAATACATGTTCTATTTATTTATTTTCTGTAAATTTATAGTATGTTACCAATCAATATCTTTTTATATTAATTTAAATTATTTAAGATATAAAGGGCAGGACGTATCAATATCGGTCGATTTTGAACAAGTATCATTTTTTGCTTCGTCTTCAGGAATTATTAAGAGACATATATACATATATACAAGCATATAATCTCTTAAGGCGAAGATAAACCTAAACCCTTCCTCAAAACTGGCTCATGATGATTGATATAAACGAAAAAAAATCCTTAGCCTAATGATCATTAAAACAACTATTGTGAACCATTAAAGAAAAATTTTATTTTCTACATTTAAATAATTAAGGTGTTATAGTTTTTATTAGGGATGAGACGTATTCTCAGAAATTTTTTAAATCCCTTAAATCTTGGAAAAGATTCCAATTCCCAGCCCCTTCCTAAGATTTAAATATCTCACATTGTGATCGGGAGTTTGGGACCGGAAGCAAAAGTTTAAAAAAAAAATCAGATAAAATTTTTTAATAAGCAAATTTGGATCATTCTCACTCACTCGTATTAAATAAATATTTGGGAGGATTGCGTTAAATTTTAATATTTCGTATTAAGATGCTATTAACTAAAATGATTGAAAACCAAATATTTTAAGTATTAAAAGAAAAAAAAAATTCACAATTTAGCAAGCGCCTTTTGCTCTAACTTGTGTCCACATAAAAAAATTGTGTTTAGATATTAGACACATGTTAATGCAATTATAAACAATATCAAAAAATATTTACACATTAAATTATAAATTTTTTCTCTATTCTAAAACTGTATATTTAAAAATGAGTGTGATCTTTCTTTCAACACGTCGACAATAGTTTTTTTTTATTTCTGTAAATGGTTGCATCTTGAATCATAAAAAATTCAAGATATTTTTGCCAGCGAGAACAGATAATAAAGAAAATATAAAGAGAAAAAAAAGAATAAAATATTTATACAAATAACTTTTTCATTTTTATCTCTCAGTCATTTCATATTTTGATCAGTTTTTATTGAGTTTTAATTGCAAGATAATTCCTTTAAAATATTAGAAGAGGCAAGAAACAGCTATAAATTATATATATAAAACTCCAGGGGATATTAAAATTTTATAGTTTTACTCATTTCCTCCGGGTTATCAATTCTCTTGTAAAATAATCTTATTAATCGACAGAGGAACATTATTTCCTATATTTATAATATATAAAATTTTACTTTCTTTATTTTGTGAAATAACCCATCTAACTTTTATAAAAGCTATCAATAGATTTAAAAATTTCTCCAAAAACGGGGGGTACATCCTAATCCTATGCTGTCTTTCCTCTATCAATATTTATTTATGTTTAACAAAAATATTTAAATTAATGAGAATTAAAAAATTATTTAAAATGTATGAACTCACATCAAGTGTAACAGTAGGTTACTAATCTCTCTCCAAAGATGGTTTAATAATCTATCTTGAATAAACAAAAAGAAAGAAAATAAAATAATAAAACCATTAATGTCAGACGAAGGATTATTGCTAAGGTAGATAAAAAGATAAATATTTTGGCTTGAAATAAATTTTATATGCAAAGATTGAAGAGACGATTAGCTGAGGGGATAAATCAGTTTCATCAGTTTATAATCTCAATCCAGATTCAAATCCTCCTCATGGAAAAAATTATTCATATCTATCAACGTAGCCGGGAAAAGAAAGGGGAACTCATCCTAGTATAAGCTCAAGAAAGTTATTCATTCCATAGAATAAGCATCTATCAATCCCTTATATCATCATATCCCATTTTTTTTTAAATTATCTAATTATTATTATAGTAAATAACTTGGTCATGGGGAAAAATGTTCCATCGATATTTATTTATACTTTATCATATAATTTTACTTATTCGAATTTTCGAATAATAAAAGTGTAATTCGAAACCTTATATATTTATATATAAACTTTAATATTAAATTTCCTTATTAAAAGGTCAATTCGTGGTTAAAAAGTTTTTTATCAGAAAAAATTTTTGTATTATTTTAAGAAAAATGACCCCGAACTTGAAACTTTCACTTTAGAATAAAAAATAAGTATTTTCTTGCTAGGTATTTATTAATGGATATTGGTATTGTATATTAGAGTCACGCAACCCGGATTATATACTTTATATATATATTGTATAATATAGGATTTGTAATTAGTCAACTAACCCAATTTCTTTTTATTTTCAAATGCTACAAATTCAAACATGACTAATCGCTGTATGTATCTATTGGTTTGTCTTGGATATTACTCGACAATATTCATACTTATCAAAACCTGAGGCCTATAATCTTTTGCAGTTTCTTTTAAAGATAACATTAATTAAAGAAATTGTTTGATGGAAAGTTCACATTTTTTCGTCTACCCTTGTCTTTCTTAATGAAAGAATAATTTCGTTTTATATCTTTGAGGGATCGAGAAATTCATGGAGGCCTAACATTTAAGATACTTCAACATTTTGTTTGACCATTTTTTCTTTTTGCTCCACATATTCCATAACGAATTCAAATTATTTAGCATACTATCGGAAATTTGTTGAATATTTCACATCTTTGGCATGACTCATATAGTTTAATCTTGATAATTCGAGGGACGGAAAGAGGGAGGGCCAAATGTCCCTGCTTGAAATAAAAATATTTTAGAATGCACTAATAAATTTTGTTTTATAATTATTCCCAAAATAATGAGCCAATTAAAATGATTATTTTCGTAATTTATTTAAATAAGGTTATATGAGTTAGTATTGATTATAAATGTCATTGAAAATTTAAAAATTAATTAAATTTTTTTTATTCAACATACTTTCTTCTAACATTTTTCTGAATTGTACTAATGGAGAATTAATTTAAAATTTTATCTCAAAAGCTAACAATAATAAAACACAAACTACAGTAGTTTGTTTTATTTTTTTCATCCTTCATGAATTAATATTATATAAAATATGTTTAAATAAAATAATATTCGAACACAAAATCATCTCGCAAAATATTTATCTTAAGCTAATATTCAATTTCAGAGTTCTTCAATTTTCTTAACAATTGAATAATAATAGGCTATTTGAAAAAATTATTTCAAAATCGGCGGCTTTTAAGCTGTTTTCGAGAAATCCGAAAATCAATAAAGCCCGAATGCGTAACTCGGCCGCAGAGACCAGACATGGTCGCCAGGGTGGAGCATTCTCTTATCGATTTCTGAGCGAAATAAAAAAAGACAATTAAAATTTATTTTCCTTATTTTATATATACATTCATCTTTCCAGGAAGAGGAAGCACTTACAAATGGCAATACTTTTCTAATCAATGACTTCTTTTTCAATCTTCCTCAAGGCGTTGTTTCATTTAACTAATTGCTAGAAAGAAACTTAAGAGTTGTTTTGATTGTACAATTCAGGGAGGAAAGTAATTTTCTCTTCCAAGTAGCTTTTATAATGGCGATTAAGTCTGACGAATCATTACATTGTTTTTTTTTTTTTAGATATTTAGAACGGTTACAAAACCTTATAAATAAATTATCAATTCCCAAAAGTTTTTAAAATTATTATTTCATATTTTTATAAATTATCTCTCAATGAAGTTTTTAATTTTTAGCCTCCTTCTCACAACAAGTGATAAAAGTTGTCCAAATTTCTTTTTGTAATAATATGAATATAAAATTTTTAATTCATAGTTTAGTTTTTATTTTTAATGAACACCAAGATATAAAATAAGAATCTAAAAATTTTTTAAAAAATAAAAAAAAATCTGGACTGTTATTTTATGTCTTGATATTCATTAAAAATAAAAACTAAACTATGAATTCTTTTCACACCAATTAATAACACTATAAAATTTTTAAATATATTATTTATCGCATTTATATCCGTACATTTAAATCAGATTTTTAGTATTTTTTTAGTTTTTTCACAATTTAAAAAAATTCTTTATTAAATTATAAAAAATAGAAATCCAAATCTGTTTTATTTAAAGGTTTTTTCTAAATTTAATAATTAATAAAATTTTCAAGAAAAACTGCAGTCAATAAAATTAGCCTTCCGGTTATGGACTACAAGTTGATGTAACGAGATAAATAAATAAAAGATCATAATCAGAATTAAAACTATTGAAAACTCGTACTCAATATTTTCGTTACTTATTAAGTACTTTTAAACTTGATGTTCTAGTACTGGAATTCCAGTACGTAATTTCTTTAAGTACTGGATGCTAAAAAAATACTAGTAGTTATTTGAAAAGTAATTACAAAACAATACTCAAGTACTTTTGGAAAGTACTGTATTAGAAGTCAAAAAGATATATTTGATACTGGATACTCCCATTACTTTTATAAAATACTGGTAACAGCTCTGATCATAAATCCATATTTTGAACTTAATTGGTCCAATGGAAAAATGAGAATATTTATCTACACACATACATACAGACCCCTGCAGTCTTGTTAAAGGACCATTTTCTTATTCATACTTCAAAATCTCATAAGTCTTTGATTCCACTATCTTAGGCAAAAATTAATAAATAAAAAGATAAAATTATTCATGGAAGTTAGTTTATTTAACATGAAAGCTAAAAATATAACTCCCCTTAAAGAAATTTCGGAGAATAACTGGAAATAGCTTCGTTTATTTCAGTCGTCGAAATGCTTTTTGATACATCTATGTTAAAATGAATTTCAAGCACGCTTAATAGAGTTAAGCACTTGATGAAACGCCTAAACAGACGCATTTTATGCATCCGCTAATCAATTAATCTATCTAAATTAGTATAAATTCATATTTTCATGTCTATATATGCAGGAAGAATAAAAAGATTTAGGACACGATCACCTTTATTTTTGAATTTTTCGTCCATATTATCAAATCGAAAGTTTAAATTTTATTGATTGCGATTTTCAGTTTTACTTGAATATTTTATAATTATAATTATAACATTTAGAATAAAACTTTTTTAAGTAAAACTTATTTGAATTATTCTAAATAAATTTTATTAAAAAATTTTTTAAATAAATTTCTTAAAAAAAAAAAAAAAATTAAAAACAAAAAAGTAGTCTAAAAATTATATGATCCCTATATAAGTTAATTTGAAAGTTTCAAATTATAAATTATGAAAGCAGCCACCTGAGATTTGGTACTAGGTTGGGTAGGAGGGGGATCTATAAATTTTCTCTCAACTTTTTTTTTATTAGTATAGATTATGTTTGTTTATAAAATATAGTCTTAGTTTAAGCCTGTGTAAGGAGAGGGGAAGGGAGGCTAATTTAATTCAAGCTTTTAATAAAAATATAAAATTCGCGATTTTTTTTTCTTTTTTTGTCTTAAACTGGTAAATTAAAAAAAATGAGGCCTTCACGAGAGTCAAACCCACACTATCTAAAACTATTAAAATTCAAATATTTTGTAGGTTATCAAATCAAAACATTGATTTTAGAATCAAAAAAGGTATAGAGTAAGTTTCTTTGAGAGGGGAAGAGATTCAGCCCCCTACGCCTAAGACCGTCACATCACGTAAACAATCTCTTAAAAGGTATAATCGGTCTCCATCTGATAAATTATATAGATAATAGAAAGATTTGACATCTTTCATATAACCCTTTATTCTTTAAATCAAAAGAAAATGACATAATAAGTTAAGCATATTTTTATCTAAAATAAAGTTTATCTGTATTAAATTTAATTTTTTGTTTGATAGAAAGGTTGTCTAAGTCCAAATTCCTGCCTAACTATATATACTTAATCTTGCCGTGCTTATACAAACATATTCGGATATAAAAATAAATGGAGATAAAAATATAAACTTTTCAAATAATTTATTTATATTTGGATGTTAGTTTTTTCATAAATATGTCACTCAATGTCGTCCTTGTCTTCAACTCCTAACACAGCTCCGGACATTCCAGTAACATCCCTCGCATCATTTCCATTTGGGAATTTCTGTCATTAAGAATGAGTTGATGAGAGATGTTTATATTTTCATCATAGATAAAAGAGTGTTACTTTTGGTTCATAATCATTTGACACAAATTTTATTTGGCCCATAAATTGTTTATTCGTTAAATCAAAGGCTTTAATTATTTAATTGTCTGATTACCTGAATATTTTAAAGCAATTTTCTCTTCTCTCAATTGCGAGAAAATTTATATTTTCTTGCCATATTCAATTTCTTTCTCCCTCCTTCCAAATATCTTATCTATTCCATTGATATTCCTTCCAAAATTTAGGCTAGAACATGAAAAATTTTCTCGTGGCTCTCTTGAGTTTTCCAAATTAGTGTGGCTTCTCATCCAAAATTTGGTCATTACTATATCCCTATGTAAAGAAAAATAACTATTTTATTTTTAATGGATAATTAAACAAATTTATAGTGAATATCTTTTATGTTATTAATTATATCAATTACACCTTTCATTTAACATATATATTTATATATAAACCTTTTATAAAAATTACATCTTTCCAATATTTTTCGATTTTTTAATGTCACCCAAGTCTAAGAAAAAAGAATTTTATATGTGATTTAAATTGATGAATGTTTTGATTGTCATATTAAAAATAATGGAATGGATTAACTAAAATTTAATATGACATGAATAATTTTTTTAAGTTATTATAATTTCAGAGATTTTGATTAAGGGGAAAAATAATTAATATATTAAAAAAAAAAAACATGCATATTTTAAATTTTGATTTAGAAAAAAAATCCCAAAATCAGAGTAATCGGAATTTCAACTTTTTATATTTAATTTTTGGGAAAGTGAATTCGTTACATATAAAGCGAATATTCATGAGTCAGAGTTCAAATATTTTTTTATTGCATATAAAAATTTAATCGTTTCAAAAGAATTACGCTTAGTTTCAAAATTATATTTAGCTTTTATTAAACTTATTTATTTTTGTTTGAAATTTGTTTTCATACATGAGAAAAAATTGCTTCTTAACAGCATGTGCATCGAACCATATTTCAAATAATGATAAAAGTTTAAAATAAAGCGACTAAAGTTGATTTTTGAATATTGTTTAGTCCATGGCCTCCTCTAGTAGCTGCTCAAACTTGTCTCAAAGCATATAAGGATTTTTTGAAATTTTAACATTGATTTGCGAAATTCCCTTTTTTTCAATTTTTTTATAATCCTTTGAAAAAAAAATGTTTACATCAATATTCTAAAGGACGATGTTGGAAAGTATTTTACTGAGATTAAATAAATTTATAGAATTTATAAATAAACCTTTTTGTGTTTGCCATACTTACTTAAATTTTTCAGAAATGGTGTTAAGATGAATGTTAAATTAATTGTTGGCCCTCTTTGTTTTAGGATTCCTCTCCTGGAATAAAGAAGAATGCCACGTCCAATTGGAGAAAGAACTTCAAGCTCTAGTCAACCAAGCACCGGAAGGCGAGGAAGCCCGCAATGGTAACTTCATATTCATCATCTTCCTTTCACGTACAGCAAAAAAATACCTAGACGATAATTCATTAATTATTACATCTAGAATTATTATTTATATTTGATGGGTAAGCAAATGGATACATACATGAATGAATAATTAAGATGAAACATTCTTTAGATATTTATTATTAATATCTTCTCCTAAGAAGGCTTCTTGTTTTTAATGGTATCCATTATTGCATTTTCAATAAACCTTTTTGAAGCACTGATTTTCATTGTTTTTTTTCTTGGTATCCCATAAAGCAGCGATTCATACCTTGTGTTCCGCTCTCATCTGGGGAAGGAGTAGGGGGGTTACTGAAATTCCCGAAAGAAAAACATTTAGTAGGTTTCCACAGAACCGATCATCACCATAAAAATTATAATTTATTATAAATTATATAAAATAAACAAAAAAATAATTATAAATGATAACTTACTGAAAGATACAATAAAAGTAATAGAATGACATCAGTAAACTATGACTTCCGGTTGAGGTATCTATATCCAAAGTTGATTAATTTAATTCATTCACTTCTGCCATAAAAATCCGATCAATAATATTTGTATGATACATGTCCACATATACCAGCATTATATAAAAACTATAATAGTGTTATAAATAGCTTACTTAATTCTTCTTTATCTATAAAAAAGAAAAGGAAAAGTGATATAATTACCTTGTCTCTATAAATAACGGATCGCAAAAGTTGTTAAAAAGAAGTCAAACAAAAAATTAAAGAGGAAAAAAATTGGTTATGATGGAAACGATGGCACAGTCAAAATAAGCCGATGATAATGTATTTTTTTTACTCTCTTCCCTCTAAGAACGGGGGGGGGGGGGTGGAGGGCCCCCCTAATTTTTAAAAAAAAGAAAAAAAACAAAAAAATAATTGGGAACCCCCTTTTTTTTCCAAACCTTGTTCTCTCGTTTGTTTAGATTTTTGTCATA